>JAFBJT010089172.1:0-11101 GCA_016785325.1 Chascanopsetta lugubris
TTATTTCATCCTACTTTTCCAGACATCTAACATTTAGGTAATGGTCTTTCATCATTGAGTTTTATCTTTTATTATGTTAAATGATGATCTGTGTTTTGAAATTAGAATGTGAAGAATCTACAACACATCTAAGTTTAAATGCATTTGATGTTTAACGGAAACAAAATCCCAGCCATTTGGATGAAGTAAGAAGTAGCTCCTTGAAGTTTTCAAATGTAAACATGTCTGAATGATATCTGGGATGAATTGAAATGTTCCACAGCAGCAGCACCTGAATGAATCAACTCGTTTCCCATATGTTCAGACCGAGTTTCCAGCTTCCTCTTCCTTAAGCTGATAATAGAAAAGATCTTTGCCCTCTGACGTCACTCTCACTGCTCTCTGTAAGACATCAACACGCTCACTAGTGCAAATTATAATTATCAGATAAATAAACTGTTTTAATAGTCATTTACCTTTAAAGGTGCAGTGTGTAAGATTTGGTGACATCTAGAGGTGAAGTTCCATGTTGTATCATCACCTCACCCTCACTCCTCTGAACATGAGGAGAAGCTGTGGTCAGATGTCATTAAAACTCAAAAGACCTTTAGTACGTCCACTTTTACTAGTGTAAAAACGTGGCCGCCCCTGTAGAGAGGACCCACTCATGTAAATATACATTAAAGGGCTCATTAAGGGCAATCGAGAAAAATATAACATTCATATGATTATAAATTCATGAAAATGTCAGAAAGTTATTGTTTTGTAATATTTTCAGGAGTGAAAAAAAGACCAAAATATCACACACTGCACCTTTAATATGATCCCCTGAGGCACTCATCATTTAATGGAGTGGTGTAGATTTTCATTTTGAAACAAGTAAAAGTGTCTGATTGAGAGTTCAGTTCGTGGCATGGCTCAGATTAGCATTCAATGCTAAATTAGCCGTGATGTCACGCATTCCCCTCGCTGTAAACAGATGGTCTGTTTTTGCTGAGTCATTCTGCGTCTGTGCGTCGCCTCGTGACTTTCCTCCATCCTTTCATTACATTTAAAAAGAGAAGGAATGAGTGTGCAGGGCTGTTTACATCCTGGCCTGATGGAAAACTTGCTCACTGCTGGTTCCGGGGGCTCGTGAGGACAGAGGGAGGGTCTTGGCAAAGCATGATGGGAGAACTCCAGAGGCCCGAGAGAGGGGGGGGGGGGAGAAACAGCCTCAGATTTGCATAATGACTGACTCCGTGCAGTGTAGAGACTCTGTGTTACAACTGATATCTACTCTGCAGTTTCAACTTGTGTGCATTCTTTTTTACACACTTTAATTTTCCGTTTCTTTTCCTCAGTTCATTTTAAAGAACTACGGAGAGAATCCAGACAACTACAACGAACAGCTGAAGAAACTGGAGACTCTGCGACAGGTAAAACACCGCCCAGCATCAGCAGACATCTTTTCTTTCATGTGGAGTAACTTTAAAGATGTGTGTCATTAGACGTCGGTGTTCAAGGTCAGTGTGTAAATAGTACATTCTACAAATACTATTATCTGGTTATTATGCGATGTGACGAGCAGAAGAAACAAGCCTCAGCATGGTTCCTGCAGCTTGACGGCGACTCTCGACCACAAGTGGTAATTGTGGTTTCACTTGTAGAGAACTATTGATTAGCTATGTCGAGGAAAACCAGGAGCAGGAGAGTGTTTCTAAAGATGTTAAATCGTAAATCAAATGGGATTATTTACTGATATTATTCGTATAAAAGGCAAAGTAACCTAAAACTAGTGGTTCACAATTAGTCCACCTGATGTTTTTCGATTGAACCAATGACTGTGTCTGTTACTCAGAGCGCGGTGAACGTGACCAGGGATTTCGAGGGATGCAGCACACTGAGGAAATACTTTGGTCAGCTGCATTACCTCCAGAGCCGAGTGCCGATGGGAACCAGTCAGGAGGCGGCCGTGCCCATCTCATGGTACATTTACTAACAACACAAACACAAACATTCACACATGCGCCGTCTCCTGAGGTCAGGAGCCTTTTTTAGAGTCACCGTCAGAACCGTTTGTTCAGGTCACTGAAATGTCTGATTCCTGAAATGAGCATTATTGTGTTTATGATCCAACAAATGAGCCGTGTTCCAATGAATGACTGCTTGTTTGTTTTGGTGTGAGCAGGACGGAGATCTTCTCGGGGAAAACAGTCACTCATGACGACATCAGCTATGAACAGGCCTGCATCCTCTACAATCTGGGTGAGTTCAGTCACACACAGGAAATCCTTGGGCTGTGCAGGTGTCAAATTTGTAAATAACCTCGTCAGCAGCAAAGTCTTCAAACAAGCACAATTTAAATGACTCTACGCTTTTAGGAATCATTTGATCAATATGCAAATGTGTCCTTGCTTTAAAAGTTTTTGTCTTTGTCTTTGATCCTCTGTAGGGGCTCTGCACTCCATGCTGGGAGCCATGGACAACCGGGTGTCTGAGGAGGTGGGACACACACACACATACACACACACCTTAAACAATCAGTACTAATGATGGGACTCGCTTGTTATCATACAATAATATCACACCACAGCTTCTGTGATGTTCTATTGATTTGTCAGACAATTATATAAATGATATACCATGATATCTGTGTGAATACACTTAGTAAAGGTTAACTGCAGAAGAATCATTTTATTATTATTTATATCACCATGTTGATATTTTGTTGCACTATTCAGAGCCTGTCTTGGCAAAGGCCATATAGGTTGTTGCCTCGGGCGCCATCTGCTGGAGGGGGCGCTGCTGCAGCCCTAAATAACTTTTCAAATAATGAATAAAATAGGTTGTTATGCTAAATGACAGTGAATAGATTGGTGAACATGTGTATGTAAGGTCACTGTTCTGTATGTAAATACTCCTGCTTCATCTCCAGGGAATGAAGGTGTCCTGCACCCACTTCCAGTGTTCTGCTGGAGCCTTCTCCTACCTGAGGGACCACTTCAGCCACAGCTTCAGTGTGGACATGAGTCACCAGATCCTCAACCTCAACATCAACCTCATGCTGGTACCATGCAGTCCAGTGCACACACACACACACACACACACACACACACACACACACACACTTTCCGAAGATGTCTGATCACCGTGTCTCTGTCCCTCAGGGTCAGGCTCAGGAGTGTCTTCTGGAGAAATCCATGTTGGACAACAGGAAGAGTTTCCTCGTGGCTCGTATCAGCGCTCAGGTGAATGTTGCACTTTGTAAAATCACAGTTATTGATGATGAATCTTCATGAGTGGATGATGAGGAGCGGCTGTGCTGCTGCAGGTGGTGGATTATTACAAAGAGGCCTGCAGGGCTCTGGAGAACTCTGAGACGGCCTCCATGCTGGGAAAGATCCAGAAGGACTGGAAGAAACTGGTCCAGATGAAGATCTACTACTTTGCTGCCATTGCACACGTGAGTCCACAGAGAGAGAGCGTGTGTGCGTGTGTGTGTGTGTGTGTGTGGGAGAGAGAGAGAGAAGTGTTTTAATCACATTGTGTGTGATTTGTCAGTCACTCGAGTTCACACCCAACCTTTTTTCCTCCGTTATCTCAGTTCTGTTTGTTTTCTCAACAGCTTCACATGGGAAAACAGGCGGAGGAGCAGCAGAAGTACGGAGAGAGGGTAGGGCCACTTCTCATGTTCTTTTTCTGTTCAGCTGCTGCCTGAGAATTCCCTTCAGGAAATGGGAAAGAATAAACACAGATTCACACACACAAATAAATGATTTTTTTCAGATTTAAGTTGAAAACGCCGTTCTGTAGTTCCTCACTTGACCGTCTCTTTCCTGAGTTTGGCTTTTATGTATTTACAGTGATACAAGTCTTTTGATCTCATTCTTAAAGGTGCAAGATGACGTCTCTAAGCAGAACACACCGTCCTTCGTCTTTTGCTTCCATTCACATTTTTTAAATATGCTTTATTGAGCCATATGCATACATACAGTGAACCATGGTATTAATGCTCATTTTCAACAAATATAAAGAAAATGATCATAATAATAAAGTAAAACACAAAATGACCACACTGTATATTCACAGAGTTGTCGTAGATTATGCGCGGGTGTTCTTTATATAGGCAACACAACACGGGGCGATAGGTACGATGAGCACGTGGAAGAAAAACAAAATGAAACTCATAACTTCCTGTTTCCACTAGTTGGCGTACCTGCAGAGCTCCCTGGACAAACTCAGTGAAGCCATCAAGCTGGCAAAGGTGACTCAGCACTTTCATCCTCTCAACATATGGTTTGACTTCTTTCACTGAAGTCGGTGTCACACTTGTTGCTTCCTGTGTCCAGGGGCAACCTGACAGTGTGCAAGAGGCGCTGAGATTCACCATGGACGTCATCGGTGGAAAGTAAGACGTTGTTTTGTGTGTGTCACGTTTTGGATCGACATGTGACGCGTCTGACACTGAGCATTCTTCTCCTTTGCCCCTTTTGACCTCCAGGTTTAATTCAGCCAAAAAGGACAATGACTTCATCTATCATGAGACGGTTCCTTCTCTGGAGACTCTGGCCTCAGTCAAAGGTAACGAGAAGCTTCGGCCTTCATCGCCGCTTTCATGTCATCTGTTCATTGACCTCTCATTCCTCACAGCTGAAGTAAAATAAAAACCACATCTCCCCCCTCCAGGTGCACCGCTGGTCAAAGCTCTGCCGGTCAACCCCACAGACCCCACCGTCACCGGGCCCGACCTGTTCTCCAAGCTGGTGCCGATGGCGGCTCACGAAGCCTCTTCTCTGTACAGGTGAGAAGCTCCTCCGATGCTCCTCCACCTCAGATTTGTCATGACACGATGTTGAGTTTGTCTGTGTCTGTGTTTGACAGTGAGGAGAAGGCGAAGCTGCTGAGAGACGTCATGGTCAAGATAGAAAGCAAGAACGAAACACTCGAGTGAGTTCATGGAGCTTTAACTGAGGCAAAGAGTCAAATGTGTTTGATATCACACTGTTTATCGTGATCGATGTAACGTCCCAGCGTTGATGTTAGATTCGATTCTTTGAAGTTGATTTTCTTAACAAATAAAAACGCTGTAAACGTAAATGCAATAAAACATCTCGATGCCACAAACGGAAATCGTCACATCAACAGTAAATGGAACTGTCGATGTCGATGATGTCGGCCCTCGCCTCCTCTTGCAGGCAGTTCATGGACTCTCTGAGTTTGGAGCCCGAGACCGTGGTCAACCTGGACATGTACAGTCACATCCCGCCGGTCCTCATGGAGAAATGTGCTGCGCTCAGCGTCCGACCCGACACGGTCAAGAGCCTCATCCAGTCCATGCAGGGTAAGAGGACCCAGCTGTTTGTGCTTGTATTTGTGATGTTGTGGGTTGTTGGTGTAACCCCAGGGCCTCTCCACAGTGCTCTCTGGTGTCTTCACCGACGTGGAGTCCTCTCTGAAGGAGATCAGGGACGTCCTGGAGGCCGACGAGGCCGGCGAGTACGCTCTCCAGGAGGTGGGAGGCCCCTCGGCCGGGGATCTGCACCCGGCGGCGCAGGGCCAGGGTCTGGCCGAGATCCGCAGGGACCTGGAGAAGTACATGGAGGCGCACGAGAAGGCCAGCTTCACCAACACGGAGCTCCACCGGGCCATGAACCTGCACATCAGCAACCTGCGTCTGCTGGGAGGACCGCTGGACAGTCTGAGGGACGCCCTGCCCTGCCCACAGCTCAGCGAGGGTGAGCAGGGAATCCCGGCGTCCTCGGACGTCGCGCCAGACCATGGCCCCGCCCTGCCACGTTCTCAGGCCTTCTCCCCGTGTTGTTGTGTGTGCAGAGGAAGTCGCCGGGCTCCAGTGCATGAAGAGGATCCTGGGGAAGGTGCAGGAGATGAGGGAACAGAGGACGTCTTTGGAGAAGCAGCTGCGCGACCTGATCCAGCAGGACGACATCACCTCCACCCTCGTCACCACAGAGCGAGCCGACATGAAGGTACGAGGCTGCACCTGGTTCTCGGAGGACAACACAAAGACTAAGGTTAACTCAGTATGAGATGTGATTCAAGGAAACCGTCGGTCCAGGCTTTTTTAGTACATTTAAAGGTGCAGTGTGTACGATTGGGTGACCTCTAGAGGTGAAGTTACATGTTGTATCCATCAGCTCACTCTTCTGAACATGCAGGAGAACCTATGTCGACTTCAGTTGACATTAAAACTGAAAAGATGTTTCGTGCGTCCACTTTTACTACTGTAAAAACATGGCGGCCTCCATAGAGAGGACCCACTCCTCATGTACAAATACATTAATAGGCTCATTTAAACGTGATGGAGAAACAATGAAACAATAAAACATCATAAATTCATGAAAATGTCAGTATGTAATTGTTTTTTAGAAGTGACAAAAATGACCGAAATCTTACACACTGCACCTTTAAAGAAGTAAAGTAATTTTCTCCTGTGTGAGCATGAACATTCTGATCAGGGGTCTGTTCTGATCTGAACAGCTCATTTGAGTTCAGGAGCCACTCGTGGCCCAGTTCCATCTCAAGAGGGCGGGGCCAGTCAAATCACAGCACGATGACCTAAAAACAACCATCACTAACGTGTGCATTTAATCAAAATACTCTGCATTCTAATCGAAACGGATTGATGAATTAGAAATGTCTTTCAAAATCAGCCTATGGGCCAGATCACAGCCTCCAGTGGGCCACTTCCGGCCCGCGGGCCCCATGTTTGACACCTCTTCAAGTGACATTAACTGAACGATGTCCTCACAGCACATATTCGAGGAGCAGCTGAAGAAGTACGAGCAGGTGAAGGTTTACATCGACCAGAACCTGGCCGCCCAGGAGAACATCCTGAAGGCCCTGACGGAGGCCAACGTCCAGTACGCCTCGGTCCGCAAGGGCCTGAGCCAGACGGAGCAGCAGTGGAACGGCACCGTGCAGGGCCTGGTGGGCTCCTACGAGGCCTACGAAGACCTGATGAAGAAGTCCCAGGAGGGGAAGGAGTTCTACGACGACCTGGAGGCCAAAGCCTCCCGGCTCCTGGAGAGAGCCAAGACCTTGTGTCAGACCAGGGCGGAGGAGAGGAAGCCCATGCTGGAGAGGTAAGGGTTGATTCCTGGTGGCGGTGAGGGTTTGAAGGCCGTGTTTGTCGTGTCGTGTGAGAACGTGTGTCCTCCAAACAAAAGAAACGAGCTCGCTGCTCCTCCTTCGTGGCTTCCAGTGTGATCGCTGTATCTCCTGGAACAACAGGTCTTTGTTTCCTAGATCTTTCCTCAGGGATCTATTAAGACAACATCAAATAAAGCTGAGCCACGTTCAGGCGCACGAGGAAAACGAAAGCCTCGTTGAAACAAACGAGTGGGTTCAGTCAACAAGAGAGAAGATTCACTTTGAAGAGAGGAAGAGACGAAAAACAGAAAAATCTGTGATGAACAACAGAAGCTGTGGAGACGAGAGGCAGACTGAGCTCTGTTGTGTCTCCTGACTGTCTCTAGTGGAGCACATGTGGTATTACAGGGTGGCAGGCGCTTCCTTAGTCCTGTGTTTATCTCCATAAAGTAATACACTGACATCTTAGATATTTTAAACTGATTTCTAAACTCTACTGATACTTTAAAGGAGCAGTGTGTAAGTTTTCTGTCATTTCTTTGTCACTTACACAAGTATAAGTACAAATATTCCAAAACATTTACCCTTAAATGAGCCCTTTAATGTATATTTCCTCTCTACGGGGGCGGCCATGTTTTTCCTGTCGTAAAAGTGGACGTGCTAAACATGTTTTGAGCTTTAACTGTCAACAAGGTTCTCCTGCATGTTCAGAAGAGTGAGGGGATGATGCACCATGCAACTTCACCTGGACAAATCCTACACACTGCACCTTTAAGACTATTTCTGAGTATTATAAGATAATGCTGTTCTTGTGTATTTATCATTGTTTATTTCCTCTTCAGGGAGACGCAGAAAAAGCCCCCAGCTCGACCCACAGCAGCGAAGCCCTCCCTGAAGCCCAAGGGCTCAGACGTGGACTCCGCCTGCTCCAGCCTGGAGGACCCCGAGTTGGCCCAGCTCAGCGCCGCCATCTTGGCGTTGGGGGGCGACCTGCCCGAGGAGCTCCGCAGCCTCCCCTCCGACATCCCCTCCCTCGCCGGCCCTCACCTGCCCGGCCCTGAAGCCTTCTTCCCCCCTGGGGTGAACCTGGGCGGCAGCAGCTCTCTGCCGTGGCCCGGCGCTCCGGCCGCTGGTCTTCCTCGCTTCCCCGCCAACCTGCCTCCTCCAGAACTCTTGGCCAGAATAGCCCAGTTTCCTACATCTGGGCCTCTGCCGCACGTGCCCCTCCCTCAGATGCCCCCGCAAATGCCCCCCCAGGCCACAGCGGCAGGTTATCGCCCACCGTCTCATGTTCCTCAGCACGGTCCCGTCGGCCCTCCTCCCGTCGGACCCTCCACCACCACTGTGGACAGCATTCAGGCGCCCATTCCGAGCTATGCCCCGACATCCCGTCACCCGGTCCCCCCTGCGGTCTCAGCTGGCTACGCTGTGCCCCCACAAATGGGTGGCTACCCCCAATACATGCCCCAACCAGGGATGCCCATTCAGGGCCCCGGCCAACCTCCCGCATCCCAACCACAGCAGAAACACCCGCAGCAGTACCCTCATGCCCTGCCTCAGGGCTACCAGCCCGGCCCCGGGCCCCTGCCCGGCCCCCACCTCCCTCAGCAGGCCTACCCCCACGGGTACATGCCCCCACACCCGGGCGTCCCTCCACAGTACCAGCAGGTGTTCCCAGGCCAGCTGCAGAATGGCTTTCAGCCCCAGATGCGCCCCGGGTACCAGACTCCGCAGGGCTTCGTGCCCCAGCAGCACCCTCAGATGATGGCCGGCTCCATGCCCCGGCCCCCTCAGGCCCAGATACCACCCCAAACCGCACACCCCCAAATTCCTGCCACATCTCAGCCGGGGCCGCCGGTGTCTCAGCCCTATCTGCCCCATCCCAACCCGCAGATGCCCCTCGGACTCCCTCACCAACACATGATGCCGCAGCAACAACAGATCCCCATGGCGCCTAACGCCCAGCAGATGCCCCAGCACCCGCAGATGCACATCCCCGGGGCTCCCAGACCTCAAATGCCCCCGGTCTCGCAGAACTACATGCCCCCCACCAGCCAGCCCATCCACCCTCCGATGCACCCACAGATGCCCCCCGTCTCACAGCCTCACATGGTTCCTGGTCCGCAGGTCCACCTGCAAAGAGGCCCCATGCCCCAAATGCCCCCTAATGCGCTGCCACAGCAGCACCACCCCCACCCCGCACAGCCCCCGATACCAAACATGCCCCAGCAACCCCTCCGGATGCCCAGCCAAGCCCAGCCTCAGCCCCCTCATTCTGGGGCAGTGTGCTACCCTGGAGGAGCCCCGATGATGCCCCAGCAGCCCCTGGCACCACAGCCTGCCCCTCCCCTCCAGCCTCAGGCCTCACTCCCCATGACCCACCCACAGCCCCCCCCCATGTTCCCCTCCAATCCAGGACCCAATGTCCCTCCTCCAAGTGCCCCCCAGCAGCCCACCCCCATCCACCCCCACGGTCCTCACCTGCCCCCGGCCCAGCACATGATCCAACCTTCCCCTGGAGCTCCTGCAGCCGCCCAGACCCCCCCTTCCCCCTCCCCCTCTCCAGCCCCCTCTCCTGGTCCTACAACCCTGGGGCTGAACCCTCAGCAGAGACCCGCACCCGCCCCCACCCCTGGGGGCACGGCACCCTCCTCCCTGCCCTCCCCCTCCGCCGTCTCCCCCTCCTCGTTACTGTTCCAACACCAAAGCTCAAGCACAGACGACCTCCTCTCCTCGAGCCCCGAGAGCCAACCGGGGGGCACCAAGGCGCCAACCAACGTCCTCCAGCCCACCAAGGCCGACCCACAGGACGGGGAGCGCCGCAAGAAAAGCGCCCAGGGGGTTCTCCTGATCCAGGGCGACCCGTACCAGGCGCCGGAGCGCGTGGCCCGGCTTCACGGCGAGATCGAACGCTACCGGGCCCAGGTGGATTCCCTGGAGCTGCCCTCCGAGGCCGAGGGCGGCCTGTCGGTGCTGGACGCCCGCTGGAAGGAGCTCCAGGACCAGCAGGAGAAAGACGCCCGGCAGCTCTCCATCGCCATCGCGCGCTGCTACACCATGAAGAACCGGCACCAGGACGTCATGCCCTACGACCTGAACCGCGTGGTGCTGCGCTCGGGGAAGGACGACTACATCAACGCCAGCTACGTGGAGGAGCTGTCGCCCTACTGCCCGCGCATCATCGCCACGCAGGCGCCGCTCAGCGGCACGGCGGCGGATTTCTGGCTGATGGTGTACGAGCAGAAGGTGTCTCTGATCGTCATGCTGGTTTCAGAGCAGGAGATCGAAAAGGTAACGAGTGGTTTTAACCCTCAGGCCTCACTTTGGTTTACTGCCCCCTGGAGTCACAAGGACAAACAACGTCCACTTAAAAAAACCTATAAAAACCTAACGGACCATTATTCTTTCATCAATTTCAGCCCTGTTCAAAGTGACCACACATTCTATCATGTTGAGGATTTTAACCCTTAACATATATATAGTATATACATGTGTATTTGTATATATATATATATATATACATACATATGTATATATATATATATATATATATATATATACATATGTGTTTTTATGAACAAAACAACAGAAAATGAGCTTTTTTCCGTAAAACAAATGTAAATCTGGAGGACTGGTTTGAAATCAGTCATGGGTCGGTCAAAGTTTACCCTTCAGGGCATTTATTTAATACCCTCGCCATTTTCCATTTGTAGCTCATTTTTTTGTTTTGCTTTATTCATAAAAAGCGACAGAGAGCAATTAATCAAAGTGGCATTTCAACGGACCGACTGTTTGGTGAACAGGGCGGAAGTTGTTTAAGACATTTCTGCAAAAAGAAAGTGGAAAACAATCTGGATCTGTTTCCAGCAGCGTTTTGGACGCTGAGGAGTTTCTCCTGAATGAGTCCGGACGGTCGTAGGTTTGTTCCTCCGTGTCCTGGAGCTCGGTCAAACTCTACATGTTCTGTCGCCACTTTCAGGAAATCTTCGTTTCATATTTTCTTGTAGGGAAAAGTTGTGCGCTACTTCCC
>JAFBJT010089184.1:0-20612 GCA_016785325.1 Chascanopsetta lugubris
CCCCCCCCGTGATAAGGATGTAGCAGAACAATGGAAATGGAAAGAACTTGTTCCACATCTGACACACTGCACCTTTACACGTCTGAACTGCAGCACTAACCAACGCCGCCCACTTGGTAACTAACCAGGAGTTTCTTTCATTGACCTTAAAGACGCTTTCCCTCCGTTACTGACGAGTGAATTCATGAGTTCACGGGAGAAGTCACGTGTTACTGGTATCTTTTCTGCCGGTGCTCCGTCAGCAGGGATTTAGAATTTGATCAATACATATGTTATAAATAAATACATTTATTTAATCAAAACGAAAATGTATTTAAATATAAATAAATAAATAACTGTTGCTGCAGCAGCAGCCGTTCTCCTGCCGGAGCTCGGTGAGCAGATCTTTCTCATTTGATAAATACATACGTTATCAATAAATACATTTCAAAATGTGTTGAAACACAACTAAATGTTGTAGTAGCAGCAGTTCTCCTGTCGGGGCTCAGATTTTCACAGTTTGAACGATGGAACTCGTCTGATCAGAGGAATGAAAAGAATCTGATTGGGTGAAAAACAGGTTTCACAACAGTTGGAGCAGAACTCAGAAAAGAGAAAAACTGACGGATTCACCGACGTCTGGTCGTGACCTTAAAGCGAAAGGTCGAGAGACCTTTGTAAATAAATTCGACATAAACAAAGGAGTGAATGAATGAATGAATAACTCAACGTTTGTCTTTCCAGTCGGTTTGGTACGTGGACTCTGACCCCGCGCTGAAAACTCAGCCCGCGCTGAAAACGGCAAAGAAACGAACCATGGTGCGTAATATGCAAACGAGTCACTGAAGCAAGTTCCATGTGACATCAAAACAAATGTGTGGAAGTTCAAAGTCATGTTCTTCTCCTTCTTCTTCTTCTTCTTCCTCTTTTCTCTTCTCCAGACTTTCAGAATAAAGAGGATTCTGCCCTCGGCATTGTTCGGACCGAAGGTGAGTTCGTGTTTCAGAAACTGATCTGTCGTTTACAAAAAACTCCTCCTCATGTTTATGAAGTTTAAATAAGTGAAGTGACACACGGGGATTCAAACTAAGCAGAGATCAACACCTCAAACATCCTTTAACTTAACCTGTCAATATATTGGTTTTATTATCCTAAACATTTCAACACAACTGTAGTTTTAGGACGTCTTCAAATCTTACTTTAAAACACTTGTAAATCTCTTAAAAACAACTTTTAACAGCAATTAAAAAAATCTCCAAACACTGAACATTTCCTCTAAGTCCTTAAGTTCATATTTGTTTAAAAGTCAAATTGGTCTTAAAAAGCGCCATTTTAATTGTTCTCCAGCTGATTGAACCTTGAACAAACTGCCGTTGGAATGAAATCTTCATCTTAAATCTTTGTGTTTATATTTCGCTCTGTTTATCTTTAGAATTCCCAGGAGTCAATGGCGGCTTCACCTGAGGTGAGTTCTTATTGACCTTTTTTTCATTTAATATCGATTAAAGGGCAACGCACCTTTAACGCGACTTCACCTAAAACTAGTGCAACGGAAACCGTAAGAAAGAATCAGTCGCTGACGAACGGCTCCTTCTTCTCGTGACCTGCTCGTTGACTCGGAGTAAATACACCTGGTATAAAACACACAGGGTTCTTTTGAAAAGGGGCGTGGCCTCTGTTTGCTTTCAGCGGAGCTCACGACACGAAACCTCTTTGTGAGGTTCGCTCGACTTCTTCTGTTCACGGGACGATTTGGCTGAAACTCCAGATTAGTCGACAGTTACGTGAATAATGTTTATTTTCAAAACATTTTCATAAGTTAAGAATAAATTGAAATATCCTCCAATCGGCAGGCAGATAGGATTTAGTCATATTTATTTACCTCATAAAACGACTTGTTTACTGTTTCATATTACACTTCCTGATTGAGGTGATGTCACAGAGGTGGGTGGAGTCTAAGACAAGTTCAAGGCTGGGGGCACTTCCTACTACATCAACTGGCCAATCAGGGCTTTTCTAGTAATCTACAGGTAAACAAGCATATTCAGTTTAACCCTTAGCTTTACTCTGAATTACCTTAAACTTTAGTTTAAAGTTTTAAAAGCTTATTATGGGATAGAAGAATTATTAGTTTGAGGCGATTCTGCTCATTCTAGTTTGTTTGAATCCAACAAACAGAGTGAATGGCTGAACAAAGTTCCATACCTCTTTTCTATTGGATGATTGAACGTCCAATAGAAAAGCTAAAGCGTGTTATTTTTAGACGTTGAACTGGGAAGACGTTTCACTTCCTGTCTAAGTGCGGGAAGATGTTTCTGTCTTACCAGAATTTCAGGACAAACCACATATCTAGTTTCCTACAACACACATTAGTTTTTAGATGTTTTTATATCAAAACATTTCAAAAACAACCTCAGATAAAGTCGCACGTCTGCTCTGACTGAGCCCAGTACAACATTAAAGGTGCAGTGTGTCGGATGTTGAGAGTAGAATCGGCAGAAATGTACAACTGACATCGAAGACTTTCAATGTAGAATGAGATTTCACATCTCCATCAAAGTGGCTCCTCCCACACGGAGGCGGCCATGTTTGTATTTGACTACATTTGACTACTTTGCACCGAACGAGGGTAGAGTTTGTGTTTTTCACATTTATCTTGACGCCGTTTTGGGTTTGGGCAGTGAGATGCAAGGCGCTGCTTCACCACTAGATGCCACCGAGTCCCACACACTGTCCCTTTAACGGCCTATTGACAGTTGAAGGAACCTGTAGCGCTGGTGCGTGACAGATTCCCACTCGATTCAAGGAAGCACAACGAGTACCCGGCACACACTCCCCCGGGTGTGGAGATGCGTTTGTACTCTGCATTTTATCGTAAACGCCGAGTCGGCATTCCAGGTGAATTACGGCTCAATTAGACGGAAGAAGTGACTGAATACTTTGATGATTATACCGCGCCGCCTTTTCCACGTGTCCCATCGCAGCTAATTGCTCGTTGACTTGAATGGTATCACGGAATCTATAATCACGGGCGTCGCCTTGTCTTTGTGTTTCAGGAGGTGGTTGAAGTTCAAACGCTGGAACTGGCCGAGGTGCCGGTTCCCGGCGAGGGGGCGGAGCTGGACCCTCTGGAGGTCAGAAGGCTTCGGTCACGTGTCGTTTATCTTACACACACACACGCTTCTAATTATTGGGTGTGTTGCATCATTTGACAGGATGAGGACGGACTGTTGGCGTGGTGGAGGACAGTTGAAGGTAAGTTGTTTGAACAGCTGAGTTGATTTGTGACGTTTTCATGTTTAAGACTGAACTTAACCTCTCTCTCTCTCTCTCTCGACAGGATGGGACGAGTGGAACGCAGCCAACCAGGACGACGACGACGCGGAAGAGTGAGTACTTTTACTTTGAAAGTCACTGACGCTGACACGACTTGAACGTAAGGTTAAATTAAACACACACAGAGGCTTTGTTTTGATTACACAACTGTGTTTATTGGCCAGTTAAATCTAACAGCACACACACAGGTTTAGTGTTACACTTGTTTGACTGCTGTGTTTACAGGTTGCGTGTTAGCTTGTTGCGGCTAACACTAAAGTCAGAGGCCACTCCCCCGATGCCCCCAACACTTTGCTGTGCTGGGAGTATTGGAGGAGAGACCCCTGATAGTGTTGTTGGCGGCAACAAGCTAACATGCAGCTAACACTGCGCTCCCTCACTGCGCCGACACTGCGCAGTGGGAGGAGGAGGCTCCTCCCACTGCGCAGCATCACTCCAGTGTTGGAGCAGTGAAGGAGTGACAGCTAAGTGCAGCTCACACTGCACTCAGAGTCACTCCTTCACTGCACTTGTACTGTACAGTGTTGGCGCAGTGAGGACGGTGCAGTGTGACCTGCAACACGCAACCTGACAAACACGGCACCTGCGCTAACATGTGTGCAGCTTGTCCGCAGCAGGACTCGAACCCCTGACACCCCACATCTCTTGCATGAAAGTCCGATGCGCTACCCACTGGGCCACAGAGGACAAAGACTCAGAATGTTGTCGGAACTTGTATTTATTTTCTCAAAGTGACGAAGAGCAGCAGTTGTTCAGCTGTAGATGAGCTAACACTTCACTACCTGCAATCACTGTTTGTTGTGATTGTACTCTGTAGTACTGCAAGTACTATCCTGTACTTCGTTCGTACAGGGTAGTACTTGCTGTACTCCAGAGTAGTGTTCAGTGCTAGCAGTGCACTGAGGATGCAAGTACTGCATTGATCAACAACACTATGCAGTACAGTGCAAGTACTACCATGTACAGATGAAGTACAGGGTGGTACTTGCAGTACTGCATAGTGTTGTTGTTCAATGGCAGCACTGCACTAAGTATGCATGCACAAGCAAGTACTGCATACTTAGTGCATGCTAGCATTGAACAACAACAACACTATGAAGTACAATGCAAGTGCTGCCATCTACAAATGAAGTACAGGGTAGTACTTGCAGTACTGCATAGTGTTATTGTTCAATGCTAGCACGTACTGAGTATGCAGTACTTGCTTGTACTGCAAGTACTTGCATACTTAGTGCAGTGCTGCCATTGAACAACAACACTATGCAGTGCGGTGCAAGTACTGCATTGTACAGGGCAATACTTGCAGTGTACTGCATCGTAAAGTACAGTGCCGACACTGCACTGCGTAGTACGGCGCAAGAACTGCACTTGTACTGCACAGTGAAGTACCCAACACTGTCAAAGTGACACAAAGTAAACGACAATAAACTTGAAAGTACTCACTCGTGTCTGTTGTGGCCTCAGAGCGGTGGAGGAAGCAGCGGACCGCGTCTACATGGCGGCTCGCCTCTTCGTCCGCTTCTTCAACCAGCGCGGCGGCTCCCTGCAGCAGCGCGTCCTGGAGCTCCTGGCCTTGGCCGACGCCGCCGACTCCTTCCACAAGAAGACGGTGACGGCCAGCATGGGCGGCGGCGTGGCCAGCGTGGCCGGGTCCATCACCACCATCACCGGCCTCATCCTGGCGCCCTTCACGGCGGGCACCTCCCTCATCGTCACGGCCGTGGGCATCGGCGTGGCCACAGCGGGCGGGGTGGCGTCTGCCTCGGCCAACATCACCGACACGGTGCACTCCAAGACCGACCGCAAGAAGGTGGAGAAGATGATCGAGGACTACCAGGAGGAGATGAAGGACATCAAGGAGTGTCTGGAGTTCCTGCAGGTGAGAAGACGGGAGGGTTTTCAGTGGGATATGCAAATGAAGGAAAACCAAAGCAAACAAACCGACATCCACTTCGCTCTGTCCACAGGAAGGGATGGAGGCGCTCGAGGAGTGGGACTTTGACAGATACGCCGAAAGCATCTCCAAGAAGCACCTGAACCAGAACGTCAAACACGTCATGAAGGAGGGCGGCCGGGCGGGGAAGGCTTTGGTCATCAACACCGAGAGCCTGATCAGCACCGTCCAGGTCCTGGGCGTGGCCGGCACCGCCACCAAAGCCGTGCAGGTCATGTCCATCACCACCGGCGTCATGTCCGGCCTCTTCCTGGCGCTGGACGTCTTCTTCCTGGCCAAAGACTCCATGGAGCTGCGCAAGGGCGCCAAGACCGACTTTGCGGCCAAGATCCGGGAGGTTTGCCGGGACCTGCAGGACGGACTGTTGGAGCTGAACAACATCAAGGCGCAGCTGCAGAAAACCATGGACGGCATCGAGGTGGAGGTGGAGGAGGAGGAGGAGGAGGAGGACGAAGAGAGGCTGAAGTCGGATCTCAAGAAACTGTTAGAGCTCGAAGACTGAGGTCATCCGAGGTCGGACATGAAGGGATTTCCGGCGGGTGCTCGTCACTGCCGACGCTGAAGTAGCTGCTTGGTAGGACAATGTTCCAGATATTTATTTTTAAAGTAGTGACATTAAACATTAAATGAAGAAGTGAACGTGCCGTGGTGGTGATTATTTAACGTCTGTGCAATTCAAGTGTCAAATTCAAGCTCGAGTCTCTGTCGTGTGTAAAGGGCTGTGGCTCAGACAGGACGGGGTCAGAAATGTTGATGGACGACATTATTTGGCCTCAAGTGTCTGTGACGTCCTGTGGTTCACGTGCACACGTCTGGCGCTCAGCGCACGAGACCAATGGCACACGACCAACTTCAACATCTTTTACTACGGCTCAGCAACAATGGGGCATCAGCTGAAGGTCTGACGCACAGCTTCAGAGAGTTTCTGCCTTCACATGATACAAGGCGCTAAAAATGGACGCCGACGCCGCTACTACAAACATTACACCACCGAAGCTGAGGGTGCGCGCAGCAGGTTGAAGGTCAGGTGAAGAGCAGCTCCAAGGTTTTAGATCAAGTATTTAGAGAAGTCAGGGAAAAGGAAACACTGCACGTGGAGGTGTGGAGAGACGAGCTCAACTGATCGAATTGGGAAAGTAAAATTTCAACAGGGTTTTGGTCACCGACATGAAAAGCTTTATAATCTAAAAATAGATTAGTCTAGGATTTAAACTGAAAAAAAATCTGCATGATTTCAAATGTAGAATTATTTTTTTCTTATTTCTTAAATGTAAAATATCAAGTCTGTCATTAAAACCTGACAACATCGAAGAAATCATTGCTAATCTAATAAACAAGAAGAAGGGGCCTCGTTTATATCGATGAATCGGTTTATATCTGATCCTTGAAGAGATGAAAACCTGCGCTGCAGCTCAGAGACGTACGACTGACGCAGGTTCATTAAAGGAGCTTTGAACGGGAGACTCCCCCCAGCACTTCCTGTCGTTTACTGGACCCCATCACACGGCAGGAACAAACAATGTAGCATGGAGTCGTACTCACCGCCTGTGCTGCCTCTTCACCTCGGGCGATGATGTCACGACACAGCGATGATGTCAGGACACAGTGACGATGTCACGACACAGCGATGATGTCAGGACACAGCGATGATGTCAGGACACAGCGATGTCGTCAGGACACAGACCTGGGTCGGTGCCATCGGGCCCGACTGTCGCCTGCAAACACAGCAACACTTCCTCAGACTGGCCTTACAGTCGGTTGAAACATTAAAGGTACAGTGTGCATGACTGAATTGAATTGAATTGAATTGAAATACTTTATTTAATCCCTTGGGAAATTCAGCGAGAGACATGAAGTGGTGAGGTTGCGGCTGAGTAGCGCGCAGGCGGGAGAAGCTACGGGAGCGTCGGTTATATCGTTTAAACCTGACGGGAAACCAAAACCACACGTTTATAGAAGAGAGTGAAAGACTTCACCCATGTGCACAGGTGAGCGGGTGTTGGCAGCTTTATCTTTGCCCTATGTAAACGTCTGCAGCTGGGTTTTAGAATCGAATTGTATACATATTTACTAGATATTATTTGACTCATTTTAGAGATAAGCCTTTAAGCTTTTCGACATGAAAGAAGCTGCGGCGCCAATAAAGTCCAAGTATCTTGAAGCTAATCGTGAACAAGAAAAGGACAAGGCTTCAGGTGTGTTCGCTGTCTGTGTGTCAATAAAGGTTCAGCGGCCATGTTGCAACACCAGGAGCCCAGAATGGACAAACCTCTCTGAAAGTTTGAACGGCAGCCGCTCCAGGTCGTCCTGCAATGCTTGGACGGGAAGGTTGTGCATCGACAGCGTGGACCTTCACCACTAGATGTCGCTAAATCTTACATAATGCACCTTTAATACCACAAGATCAGCATATGAATCCATGGGTCTGTTGGGTCAAAACAAACCTTTAGCTTAGCACGTTAGCTTCGACTGTCTGATGGACTCACGGGCTGATTTCACCACAACAAACAAAACTCACTTCCCTCAAACTGTTGGTTTTAGTGACACCTAGTGGTGAAGTTGCCTTCCGGACACGTTCAAGACCCTGTGGTCTCATTCCTTTATCACGACAAACTCTCTGGATTATGTTTTGGTGCCTTACATCAGAAGCACAAACATTCAGGAGAGAAAAACACTTCTGCATTCAGAGATGGAAATGACCTCGCGCAAATCTTACCAAATCTTCACCCAACCTTCACTATTTACCTTCTGCCGTAATCACTTGAATATGAAACTTATAAACGCAGGTTCAGAGTCCACACTCGGCTAATCCTCACACTTCCTTGTATCGGGTTGGACCAGATTTCCCGTAGTTGTAACGTTAGAAGGTAGAGACAGAATCTGATCCGACTGGTTCCCTCTGAACACACGTTCCTCTGATGGACCCTGCGTTCCATTAAAGGTCGAGTCTGTCAGATTCAGGGGATCCAAAGACACCGTTTGCGATCAAGCTGTGAACTACACTAAAGCCTCCACGTTGTACATTAAAGGGGCGTGTTCACAAACAATGGAAAAGAGTGTGACTCACCTGTTCAGCTGCTGCGTTTCCATGATGTTGAAAGAACTCGGGTTCCAGGACGTGAGGTGCAGCAGCTTCACACAACCTGAAACCACAAACACGCTCTTTAATGTCTATATCACACACACACATATATATATATAGTACCAATGTACCAATGATACATTTTTATTTCTTATAAACATAACAAAACAAAACAATTATATACCCACGTCTTCATGAATTTCTAATCACCTAAATGTTCTATTTTTTCCCATGACCCTTAAATGAGCCCATTGACGTATGTTTACATGAGGAGCGGGTCCTCTCTACGGGGGCGGCCATGTTTTTACAGCAGTAAAAGTGGACGTGCTAAACATCCTCTGAGTTCTAATGACGCCTGAAGTGACCACAGCTTCTCCTCACGTCCAGGAGGGTGAGGGTGAGGTGATGGACACAACACGCAACTTCACCTCTAGAGGTCACCACATCTGACACACTGCACCTTTAAACGATCTGAATGCATCGAAATACATTTCGTAAACATGACAGCACACATTTTTTTGCCGAGGTCATGGTTGGTGGTGACTCTCCTGGTGCGTTGCCGTGCAAGTGAACACACCTCTGTTCTCTGGCAACACGGATGTGGCAGTCTGTTGACTCTTAGGAAGAGTCAACAGCAACTGTGTGACATGGGCTTTAAGGCTGCACTTTCCCACATCAGTCTGCCACACACACACACACACACACACACGGGTAGTGTATTGGGCGAGGTCAATCAAAATAAAGTCATATGATCAGCTAGCGGTGTATTGAGTTCACAACTGTCCTGTAAGAACGTTAGGAGCTAATATCAGACGAACCACTGTGAATAATCAAAAACCAGAAATCCATTGTTGCTCTGACATTGAAGTCACTTCCTGTCTCCGTCATCCGTGACCAATAGGTTCTAGAATAGGTTTATTTCAAACTGGTCGCGCATCATCGGCAAACGCGGAAATCTGTACCAAGACTCGGCAAGTGATTGAAAAGTGAGTCTAAGAGTCTAAGTCCTTAAGACTCTCTAAGGTCATTTTGATCACTTCTAAAAAATATTACAAACCAACTGACATCTTCATGAATTTAAAATCACCTACAGAATTTATTTTTTTCCATCGCCCTTAATATATATTTACATGTGTGGCTCCTCTCTCCGGGGGCCGCCATGTTTTTACAGTAGCCCAGAGTGGACACACTAAACACCTTTTGAGTTTTAATGACAACAACCACAGGTTCTCCTCATGTTCAGGAGGGTGGAGGTGATGGACACGACAGGCCACTTCACCTCTAGAGGCCACCACATCTCACACACTGCACCTTTAAAATGAGCACTGTGTGATCCATCTTCCCGACAGTCCACAGGTGCAGCTGCATAGTAAATAACTGTGGTTCACCCTCTGAGGAAACACCTTTGGAAAGTACTCGTTTTAATTAATGTTCGACACAACAGAGAGATTTATGGCACAATGGAGGATGGAAGTGATCTGACGCCGGCGGAGACTACGCTCTCAAAACAAACAGGTGCTTCTTAGCGCGAGCCCCATTCCAACATGTCGGACGAGCTCGACTCGACGGTCTGGAACGGCGACGGGTGCGTGATCGCCAGTGGGAGGCGCCAGACAGACAGACAGACGGACGGACAGACAGACAGACAGGCAGACAGACGGGATAGCATCTTCTGGGAATGTGACGCACGGTGGCAGAGCTGGATTTTTGTCTGGGCAAACAAGTCAACACAGCCAGGGGTTGTTCCGATGAATAGATCTCTGTTGCCACATTGCCGTGCGTTGCCAAGTCTAAAACTTCCTGGTCACAGACGGGGGTTCATCACTCATTCCTGAACGCAAAGATTGATAAAGGCGCATCTCTGCTGATCTTCACCTGTTGTCACGAAAGAGCCGGCTGAGCCTCAGGTTGAGGTGGTGCCAGGATTCTGGGTTCCTGGGCCAGGGGGCGGGGCCAGGGGGCGGGGCCTGGGGGCGGGGCCTGGGGGACCACGGTTTGCATCTCAGGTGTGGGGCCCCTGTCAAAACAAACACAAACAAACACAAGTTGTTACACATCACCAGCGATGAAGAAGATAATGTTTTGGGTTCTAACTGGAGTCACGTCTCCATCTTAAAGCAAAGTGAGCCTCGGGGAAACGAAGCCGAGTCACTGACCCCAACAAACGACGCCGCGGCGCCAAAGTTCAACAATCGGGACTTTTTTCATGTCGTCGGTAAAAACTCCTCCTATCAGGCGTCAGCTCATTAGAGATCTACTCTGAAAGCTCACGGGTATCGGGTAAATCTACAGGTGTGTTGTGTGTCCACCTTGTGTAACACCAACAGGAAGTAACAAGTTAGACTCCAACACTCCAGACAAAACAAAGACAAAACAACAAAAATTAGTGCGCGCACACACGCGCACGCACACGCGCACACACACATACGCACGCACACACGCGCACACACACGCGCACACACACATACGCACGCACACACGCGCACACACACGTACGCACGCACACACGTCACATCTGGTATTGGCTGGTAAAGTGACACAACCTGATCAAAATAAACTCGTTCTGCGGAACAAACCCTCTTGGAGAGAAACACGGGCCCAGAATGTGACCTGTGCATATCTGAGTGACAGCTCCGTTTGGTGAAGAGCCAAATGTGGTTGAATGTGTGAGGACGAGATACCTGTGACTCAGGTGAACTCAGCGCGAGACAAAGGTACTTTATGTGGCGCACCGGAACATCGCTCATGGTTTACTTTAGGCTTTAAAGGTGCAGTGACCTCATGTGACATGTAGATGAATTCATAATCACCTAAATATCTATTTTTTTTCCCATTACACTTACGTGAGCTCACCAAGGTCTATTTCCCTGAGGCCTGGGTCCTCTCTACGGGGGCCGCCATGTTGTTTTACGGGGTAAAAGTGGCCGTAGTAAACATCTTCTGAGTTTGAAGGACAACTGACAGTGAGCACAGGTTCTGCTGCAGGTTCGGACGGGTACAACCTGACACTTCACCTCTAGAGGTCACCCAATCGTACACACTGCGCCTTTAAAGTCATGAAGTCTTTTCTTCATCACTCGAAACACTTGGGTGAATACCAGACCAACAGTGGACCAAGTATCTCTCTTGAAAGTAAGAAAGGTATTGAACCGGTAAACACTCCTCCACTAACATGTCCGTCGACAGCTTGATGATGGTCCGGACATTTACAAAACAGTGAGTATGTTGGAGTTGAAACGGATCAATAATCACTGATAGATATATTAGATCGCCAACAACATGAAAGCACAGGACTGAAACCGTGTGAAGTAGAGCGCTGAGTAGACGGATTGGCAGCTGCACTGGAATGAATGATCAGAGATAGTTACGATCCAGAAGTGACATCTAATTGGCAAAATGACGAGTGCGGGAGTTTCCAAGCAATTATCACGAGTACGTTTGGAAACGACACTGACACGACTTTGATTAAAGAGAAGAAAAAAAAAAAAGCAAGGCTACATTACAGTCTTGAACAATAGATGCTAAGAAATTTGAAATCGATAACATTTTCTCTTTAAAAAAAGAAAGAAAAGAGCTGAGAGCCCGAAACGGCATCCACACATTTCACCAAAATAAAAGCCTATTTAAAAGCTAATTGAATGACATTTCTCCTCCGAGAACCAGGAGAACATCATCCACCCCCCCCGACCCAGGATTGCTTCATCCTGGAGGAGCAGCTCCAATTTCTGCCTTTGGCAATTTACCTTTGTTGCCGGTCACAGAGATGTGGAATCGTTGTGTGGAGCTTTACGTCAACACAACGCAATCAAGTCCCATGACAAGTCTGACTACACCGACCCGACAGGTTCCACATCGCGTGACCCCAAGTGACTCAGCGCTCACATTTCCACCACACTCACATCAAGTCCAGGACTTTGAACCAGAGCTTCAGCACATCATCGAAAAACAATTGGGCGCTAATTTACTTTCCATTCAATACTATTTGTTTGAATGATCAGTGACACAAAGCTATGTGTATATATATATATATATATATATACACACACACATATATATATATATATGTATATATACAATTAGACAGAGCTCAAATTATGTAAAAAGAAAACGAAAAAAATTGTTTTGAGCAACAAAATATATTCTCGCAACGTTCACATGAACAAAACGTATCACCTGAAAAAACACCACCCGCTCAACGAGTTCATCAACTGAATGTTTTTGGCATCATGATGTAATTTCATTTATACAGAGACATGAGCACAATCAAATGAAATTCTTCTCCAGATTTGTCTTCGTAAAAGAGAAATTCACCTTTCACAATTAAACATGAAAGTGTGGAAATGAACTCATTCAGTAGTTCTGAAAAAATATGTGATCGACAGGTTGATTTGAGCTGTAATTAATACATTTGATGAATTCCAATTCCATTTTCAACAATTCATCTTTATTCCAGAGGTGAAAAGAGTCAAACAAATCCAAAGAATGACTCTAATGGTTATTCGAGTTATTCCTTGACAGGTGATTCTAAAAACTGAGCCAACAATTATTATATTTTTCCCCCTCGTGACCATTGACTCAGACGCAGAACCGACAGGTTCCTTGTTTATATAAAGGAGCATTAATCCAAGCTGTTGTTTGAAGCAACGCCTCAGGCAGCGATCATCTCCTCTTAAGTCTTCTTGCACCTTTCAAAGTCTAAGTGCATATTTATTCTCTAAATATTTCTGAATCCATTGATTGATCCCTTCTCATGCGGCTGCACAGGATGACTGCCAAACAAAGTTCAAGTGCCGTCTGTCACACAATGACAATAAAGTTCCGCCCGACCTCTGCGCGTCATGTGTGAGTCTGTTCTTAACAATGTGAGATGGGACTTGATTCTGAGGCCTCGGCACCAACGACCCAGTTGCAGAGCTAATGACCCTGTTTCAAACTACACTGAGGGATCGTGAACTCGACCCACTTCCTGGATTACCACTCTTCCCACTTACAGGAAGAAAAACACAAACCATCGGAGGTAACTGCACGTGCCCCCCGAGGTTCACCCGAGCTAAATAGCACTGGAGACGACGGCGTCCCGTGACCAGGGTTCGGTGCCAGCTTCGCCTCTAAGTGGATAATTGCCCCGGTACAAATCAGCCTGATCCCTCGGCGCTGCCCGGACTTGCCTTTTCAATAATCAAAGACACCTCTGAGCACAATGGAGATCGAGGAGCGAACACGCGCAGCCGCGTACAAACCAGTTCTGGGCATTGTGTTGCGGCGCGCGTGCTTTGCGCCCGTGTAGCCGTTGTATTGTGCGTGGTTACCCCTCGCTACACGGAGACAAGCGGTCCCTACATGGCACGCGCCAAAGCCTGGGCACAATGAAAGGCATCGATTACGAATTAAAGTAATTGCAAACTCATTCCCACAACAAACACAATTCTCCGTAGCTTATATATTACACAAATATTCCAGGAAGTAGGACACATATGACATCATTCCTTTAGGTGCAGAGCCTAAAGGAAGTCATGCACTTCACACTGAGCAGGTTGAGTGGGGGGGGGGGGTGACATGGCAGTTTCCATCACACACACCCATCAGTTCCTATTCTTCACCACACCCTCTGGAAATACCATATATGAGTCAGCAGTTTTGGTCCTGATGCTCCCACTCCCTCCCTCTCTCTCTCTTTCTCTCTCTCTCTCTCTCTCTCTCTCTCTCCCTGGTTTAAATAGTGGCACCCGGTGAACAGGTGTCACATCTTAAGACTGGAGCCAGTGGAGGAACATTAGCATCAACAATCACACTCCAGATTAAACTTCAACCTTTGGACTAAAACAACAGGAGCGAAAAGGTAAATGGAAACTACGCTTTTCAAATGACTTATGGGGTCTATATATACTTAATGGAATATAGGTGGATTTATTAGAAAAAAAAAATTTTTGGAAGCTCTAAAAGTCAAAATATTTTTTTCAGATTTAACTGAATAATAATGGTTGAATAAAAGTGACAGACAACATTACATTACAAATATTAAATTTTTTGTTTTTTGTTTTTTTTATTCGTTTAGTTGACAAATCTAATGATATAAGAACAATACTGAACACATTTACTTAAATAATTAATTTATAAGATGGGAGTTCCAACTGTTTGATCATATTGTAATGACAATAAACCAAAACCACGGCGCAAACAATTGAGTCTCGTTAAGTGGTAAGGTATTAAGAAAATGTTACGACATGTCGCATCATTGACAACTGCAAGATAAACTATTCACTACTAAGTATTTTCTATTCTTTTCTCATCCTACGTGAACAAGAAAAATAAAACAGGTACAACGGCTAAAACAGTCAAATGAGGAAAGAGAGTTTTAGATAACATTGGACGAAATAAAAAACACTATGTCAAGAACAAGGACAAAGACCTAACAAGCATGTCGAAGAATCATTTACACTTCCCCACAATGGAAGGAAAGGTAAAGCAGCTACGTTACATCAATACAGAATATTCACACGATCAGATATCGGTTCCACATCCGTCACTGGGGAAATTCCACGGTGCAGAAACAAGTATCTTAAACAAATATTTTCGTTACAGCGGAACTACACTTTAATGAAAGTTGAGATATAAAGGAACCATCCGAAATGCCAACCGACATAATTCTATGTTTATCGAAAACCTTTTTAAAAAATGTCATTGGATCTTCTTTAGAGTTCAAAATATACAGACTATATGCAAATTATGGCACCAGCCAACCACCAGGGGGCAATAGAGACAATATGCAGTATGATTTATTTTGTCCAGCAGAGGGTGCTCGCTATCAGCATCCTGAGTAAATCAGCACAGCGCCCCCTAATGGAATGATCTTGTCCTTGTACCTGCTGTAGACATGGAGAACAGACTGGTGTTCGCTGTCGTCCTTGTGACGCTGTCCTGGATGTTTGTGACCACGGCTGCATCCAACCACACAACAACGGCCACAATGGTGAACGCAACCACGACCATGAACAACGCAACCACGACCATGAACAACGCAACCACGACCATGAACAACGCCACCACGACCATGAACAACGCCACCACGACCATGAACAACGCTACCACGACTATGAACAACGCGACCACGACCATGAACAACGCGACCACGACCATGAACAACGCCACCACGACCATGAACAACGCTACCACGACCATGAACAACGCTACCACGACTATGAACAACGCGACCACGACCATGAACAACGCCACCACGACCATGAACAACGCCACCACGACCATGAACAACGCCACCACGACCATGAACAACGCCACCACGACCATGAACAACGCGACCACGACCATGAACAACGCTACCACGACCATGAACAACGCGACCACGACCATGAACAACGCGACCACCACAGCGCCGGCAACAACAGCAAACAACACACTGATCACCAACACCACTGTGGTCGACCTGGAGGTGAGTTCTGTCTAGAAACTACAACCCGAGCTGGATGGTTTCAAACACAATCCGAAAAGGTCAATGGAACAGAGGGTGTGGAGGTTCAGGCCCTAATTTGAACTCAATCCAGTTCCTTGATTGATCAAAACATTGAACTGTACTCTCTGTTTCAGACCCCCATCTCTCGGAGCGGCTGTGGGACTGACCTGCTCTGTGGCTCTGAGCCCTCGGACTGTGACCCTTCAACTTCCTCTTCCTGTTTCTTCGTCGGAGCCAAGCCGAAGGGCGGTCAGAACTACGAGTTTTCTGTCTCGGGAGAATCAGACGGCTACATTGCTTCCACTGTGTCAACTGACAGTACACCGGTAAGTCGTTTAACTAACACTGACCCCATCACATGCTGCTGCTGGTTTGAATCCATCAGTGTAAACGGAAGCACTGTTTCTGGTTTCAGGGAAGCAGCGGCACCGCGTACGTCTGCGCTAACAACAACAGCAAGGTTCAGCTTCTCACTGCTCTGCTCTCCAACGGAAAACTGACTCTGACAGACGTGAGTTCCACTGCTCTACACTTCACTGGGAGCGTCATGTGTTTTACAAATCAATAAAAAATGAAAAACTCAACAATGCCTAACATCTGTCTAACATCTATGAACGTTTTAAAGTCATTTAATTTAATGCTGCTGGATTTTTCTCTTGCTCGGCAGCTGGCCGTAAACTCTGTCAAGGGCAAAGTGAACGGAACCCGAATCCAGTGCACATTTGTGGCCACTGTGGCCGCCACGAGAGTCAGAGCACAGGCAGTCTCACTGTCAGTCTCCTCGGGCTCTTTCGACAACGGTAAGTCAACATGTTCAAAACATTCATGACTATGAGCAACTGGAACTCGCTCATATACAGGATTCCTGCCGCTTCAGCAAAGTGAAATATGAGACATCTGAAGACGCACTCATGATGATGCAGAATCAAAGAAAAAATACTTTTTACAAAAAGAAAATCAATTTTGATTTTTAAATTTTATTTTAAAAAGAAATACATATATTTAAAAAATAAAATATTCAAAAAATAAAATTAGCATCAATTGAAGGCTCATTTTAATGAATAAAAGAATTCATTAATAATTAATTACTAATTGATCAAAAATAAACGACACTGAAGAATTCACAGGAAACCTGTACATGAAAAATGTGAATTTTTCCCCCAGGATCAAAACACACACTGATGAGCATTCTGTCTTTGTTTACCTAGCAACCGGTACTCTGGGACCCCCCATAACCCATTTTAAGAGTGGTCTGGTCAATCTGGACACCACCAACATCACTCTCACCAATCAAGTCAACAGCACCAACGCTACAACAACTCCTCCCACCAGCGCTGCTCACATCATCACTTTCCAGCAAACACTAACGCACGGTAAGAATACAAAATAAATGAATGGATAATGAATAGATTATTCAAATAATGTCGGAAATACAGAGCCTAATGAAGAATGTATAAACGACTCTTTCTGTTCTCTCATTCTTACCATCAGCTCTGGTGCTCTGCGTTGGCGTGCTCGCTCTCGGGATGGTCTGATGGACGTGAGACCTGTGATCCAAGAAGAAAACTATTATTTACATATTCATCTCAGCTACTCAACAAATATCTGATATACATAAACACTGTAAATCCCATGTTATTCGTACATCAATTTAAAATCAACTCAACGGACGGAGATGGCGCTAAGGAGGATAGTGGGTGTGGTCGACCTTGGGATTGGTTTCGCATATGTTGCAAATATCTGAAAGAAAGAAGGGAAGACATGTTGTAATTTATTAGTTAATGCTAATGTAACATGTTATGTTAATGTTAATGTTATGATCTCGTAACCATAGAACTGCTGGATTTCTGTTCTATGTGTTACAGATGAGCAGACATACACCCTGCTCTGCCCATGTCCAGTACCTGCTTTTCACCAGCAGAGGTCACTGTGACAAGGAACATGAAGTTGTATTGGTTTTGTGTTATTGTTGTTGTTCTCTGTCACACATTATGATGCTAGAAAATGTTAGAAATAGTCTGTTTTTGTCTTTAGTTTTTCAAATGAAGCCCACACTGGCTGATGTGTGTGAGTGTGTGTGTGTGTCTGTGTGTGTAAGCATGTGTATGATAGCACGTGCAAATGAGCCGTTGCACAGGACGAAAATGCTCCACAGGAAACTAAATATTGTTGAAAATATTTTTTTGCACACTGAACTATGTAACAAAATTGTTTTTACTACATTTTCTCAAATAAACATTTTATTTTAACCAAATAATAATTTGTGGTTGACCTACAGCTTGATATGGATTCACAAAACATTTGACATTCTCATAAATGAGTCCCTAACACCTTTATCCTTTAAACATTTTATATGATTAACACTTTTTTTTTATCATATAAACATTAAGTACATGTAACATCACACTACAGAAAAGAAAAGCATTGTTCTGCCACATCAGTCTTTTAGAAAATAAGCATGAATAATATTTCAGTTAATACACAACTATGACCCATTAGCAAGTTGTGGCTCTCAATTTCAGGTAAAGGGCAGAATTTAAATGAGCTTTAAATTGTTGATTTTCGATAGACTCATTAGCATAATACGATGTGGTAATTAGAAGTGCATTTAATTTAAAAGAGAGCAGGGTCAAGGGTGTCATATAATAATATAGTGTACTGTAACAGAATTTAATATAAATATGGCAGTTACAAGTAGTATTTAATCTGGTATATGTTACTGGTCTTTAAAACATTTCAAGTTAAAACTAGGTTAGAAATTAACATAAGGTTATATAACCCTTCAACTCGTGATATAAGGCTACTCAATAAACACAATTTGAACATTTACTTCATATAAAAGATCATGATCCATTTGTTAGCAAACAAAAGTACTAGCAAATCATTCCAAACAAACCAGGAAATGGATATAATAAATAAACATGCACAGCTGTTCAGATAGTGAGATCCACAGTGCAGTGTTGGCAAAGCTAGCATAATAGCAGCATGTGACAAGAACCAACTAAAAGTTGTTAATGTTTAAGAATGTACATTAACCTCCATGTAATCTTAGCAGTGAACCTGTTCAGCTCCCTGCCATTGAACTCAGTGAGTGTTAGCTAACACCTGGACGCAAACAAACACAGTTTAAACACTGCTTCAACAATATAACCTCGATGTGATGATGTGTGTTTTATCGGGCCGCATTAATTCAACATATCTATCTCTAATAAACGTCAATATAAGTGTTTATACCTTTACAGCTAGTCGCTAGCCAGGTATCCGGTGCATGCTAGGTGCTAGCAAACATTGAACAGTAGCCTAGCCAAGCTAACGCTGGCAGCAAACTTGTGTGCATTGTGCTACTTAAGACAGCGGGGTTTTTTGCGCAGCAAATAATCAAAAAACAAACGACTGTGCAAATGAGTGGTTTGAAATACGTGTGGAGTGAACTGGACTAAATCGGAAATAGGAGGAAATGTTTGTTTGTGACGTCAACGTCGCGCGGTTTACAAACAGCCAGACAGACAGTCGTCGAGGGCGTTCCTAATATTTACGTAGGCTACGTCGGCCATTACGTCAGAACACAACAATTGTGTCGGTTATTAAAACTTACCTACGTTTTCCGACACTTTATGCGTCACTTTAAGGAAACAGCCGAGTGAAATAGTTTTAGATTTCGGGAGAAACGAAGCAGCGTTTGGCCACAGGCCTTCATTCCGAACAAAGATGGCGGAAACCGGAAGTGACGTCTACATGAAACCTGCGCTTCGTTTTTCGTTTTCGTTTTCGTTTTTTCCCCAAATGTATTTTTTATTCAACGCTTAATATTTTACCTGTATTTATGTTTTATGAATATATTTTTTATCTTTTAAATATAAATATAAATATAAAATATTGTAACTATTGCAACTTGTACAAGGAAAGTGATAAGATGGGGGGGGGGGATAGTCACTGTGTTACTTTGACAAAGTCGTAGTATTACAAGTACTCCACATATTATTAGTTAGTAAGTCAGTTAGTTAGTTCTGAGAATAAAGTAATGAACACGTCTCTTATAATATCAGAGTTCAATTGCAATTTCACAAGAAAAGGTCATCGCAGCATTGTGAGGATAAAGTGTCATTACAGTATAAATATTTGTGTGGGATTATTACTCAAGCAATGGAACAGAAATGGAAATACGATACTGATATGATTGATATGATATGGAATAGTGATAACTAATGCCTCTAAATCATTAGACCCCTGACAGGAGGCGTGGCACATTCCTGAGGTTTACAGAAAAATGCATGATGGTGATGACTCAGTGACACCAAGTCACAGTGAGAGTGAGGACACGGCCGCAGGGGAAGGTACATTGCTCTTCATGTTCCTCCGCCTCAGGTGTCGCATGAGTAACTTCACTCCAACAGATGACTGGCTTGTAATTGACTTTGAAATACGTTTTGAACACTCCCTGAAGAATTTCGGCTCAGTAAATGTCATGTCATGTCATCTTCAGTACTCGGGGTCACAGGGTTTTTCTACCACTTCACATTGGGCCAATCAGGGAACCAGTAAATAAATCCCCCCAAAATAATAACCAGTCCAGATACAGCCAAAATGATGCCAATGAAATAATAATAATAATTATAATAATACTAATAATAATAACAATAACAATAATAATAATAACAATACTATTACTACTACTACTACTTCTACTACTACTAATAATAATAATAATAATACGACATTAATAATAATAATAACAATAACAATATATAAGGTTATATAATAATAATAATAATAATAATAATAATAATAATGAT
>JAFBJT010089203.1:0-13091 GCA_016785325.1 Chascanopsetta lugubris
TTATTAAGCGACATTGATTTTGTCATGTTCATTTGCACACGACTACAGTGCGAGTGCTCTCTCCTCTCCTGTGCCTGCATCATTTTCACTGTCTCTTCCCCTTTATTGTTCAATGCCATGTGCAAAGCAAAGCATTCAGCAGTATGAGATATTGATACTATTTCAGTAGGCTGATTGAGTCTATCTTGATTTACAGATGCAAGGGGGGGGGGGGTTCAAACCCACACAGTGAGGAGACTCACCCAGTACCTGCTATTTGTGACAGGAAAATTTGTCTTTTAAAGTCAGTGGTTATCTATGGCCAGGAAAAAAAAAATGCAATTTCATAGTAATTCGAATTAATCATATCAAGAACATTGTCATAATACTCCAGAAGGTGCCCAAACATTCACATAAAGAAGTTACAGGAATGAAATAAAAATAACCACACATAAGTTTTAAATTTGAATTTATAAATGAGCAACTTGGCAATGTATGTCTTTTGTTTTTCATACTAACTTCTTTAAGCTTGTTTTCATTTATTTATTAGTAGCTGCTAAAAAATGGGCTAACTAAAACAAATAGTTGACACCAAATTCTCAAGTATTACTACGCACATAAGCACAACAGCATTGTAGCTACTGTGGTTGATTACAAATGCACGGAAATAAAAGGTATAGTATATGTTGTATAATTATGACATATCACTAATACTGGTCATTTACATAGTCTCCTTGTTTCATTTTTCTAAAGAAATTGGCCAATGTACTTTAAATTCAGATAACCATACCGAAGGTCACATTGTCTGTTATTATTCATCATCTCACTTGAAAATACATCAGAGATATGGGTAAAATCCATTTATATATGCAAGAGAATGATAATTGCGTACTGAACAAGGGGTGTGTTCATTAATTGTATGTATGTGGCACCACAGATCAACCAACAATGTGTGGGTGGCTCAGGCAGAGCATTTGTGTGCAAGTATGTAATTATCTAAATGTCCATGTCAATATTCATGTTATAGTCTATTTTGAAAGTCAGGCGAGGTTAGTTAGTAAAGCTAACTTTCAGTTAGTTGAGGTATTTTGAGTTATGTTTTTTGACAAAAACAATGATGGATTCAGGGTGTACAGATCCACAACAGCTTGTATGATGCTGTTGTTTTTTTCCCTTTTTGGAAAAGACAAAGGTGGAAATGTGTGTAGGATTAATCAAAGCTGCAAGTCCAACAACATGCAGAACGGGGGCTTTACACACATGCCGACAATCTGCCCATCACAACTCATCCCATCAGTATGTATGACGGCCCTGATTTCTAAGTGGTGACTGAAATGAGGGCCACGGGAGATTTGACTGTGATCTCTCAATAGGGACTCTGTACGACTGAACATCACCTGACTGTGACTGTGCAGAGGAAAAGGCAGCTGTGATCGCTCTCTGGCAGCACTTTGTGTTGTGCTGAACATGATGTTTGGAGTGTGCGACAGGTCAGTGGGCTGCTGCTCAGCCCAAACAAGCCAGGTGCTGACCGGCTGACGGAGAGCTGGCAATGGATTGGTGTCAGTGCAGGTGTTAGTCAGTCTGAATGACTTATCTGGGCGTAGCTGCTTTTATTTAATTATTTAATTTTATGTGTGTTTATTTTGCACTTTCAAAGGAGTTGCTCTCTCAATTTTGTTTGTGCAATGTATAAATGACGTTAAATGTCCATTCTATTCTAAACGCATGCCCAATATAATAATGTTAAATAGCAATTACGTTGTTAAGGTATTAATTGCTTCCTGCCAAGTCTGTCCTTGTCCTCATGAACATTTGATCTTTTTATCAAATGTTGAAATAGTCAATGTAGTGTGCCTAAATAGGGTATGCAGGCATTAAGACAATACAAACACATGAGACGTGCCTTTAACAGTGCCTTTAACAGTGCCTTTAACTTTAACAGTCAGAGTGTTTACAAAGTATGGTCAGAACAGGTTTGTGAGAAATAATGAGTTTTCAGTGGCCTCATTTGACCACAGATCAACCTGGTTTCTTTGTGGATGTTTGGGCCTGGTGCAATTCTTGGCAGAGGGTCTAATTATTAGAACTAAAGGCGAATATGTACCAAATCTGCTAAGCATGAAGTGATTTGCGGAAAATCACACAAGGCCTCAGTGGGACACAGAGACATCTGAAAACATAACGTCTCATGACATGGTGCTCACTGAAGTGAAGGCAAAAAATAATCATCTTTCTGTGATTGCAATATCATCATCAACAGTCCAAATTTAACATTGGGTTACACTTTATGCATCATAGCTCTACTGATAAATACAATTCACTGTGGATTACTCCTCAGTGGTTGCAGTTTCCCTTGTATACCTTGACATATAAAAGGTGCAATGTGAATGATTTTATTATAACGTGATTGTACTATTTTTTTCTACCTTACCCTTAAATGAGCCCTTTAATGTATATTTACATGAGGAGTGGGTCCTCTCCACGGGGACCGCCATGTTTTTACAGTAGCCCCAAGTTGACATTCTAAATATCTATTGGGTTTATTGATAACATAGGGCTACAATAGGTTCCTGTGCATGCTCAGATGAGTGGGGGTGAGGAGATGGATACTACTTGCAACTTCCCCTCTGGATATCACTAAGTCTTACTCACTGCACCTTAAACACCTTTAGATCAGTGTTGACTCAAAAATTTTGAATACAGTTCTGTCACTACAGTTTCATTGACCCTATTTTTCCCTTCAGAAATCAGCCCTTGGTTCATTATCTCACCTCATTCTTGTAACGGGTGAGGTGTGGACCCAATAGCAGTACAAAACAGGCAGGAGTCAAGATAACAGTTCGAAGCTTTACTGGAACAATCAGCAGGTCACAGCATACAAACAGGAGCAGGCAAAAGTCTTGGTCGGAGGACAGAACAAAGGTCGGAATACAGGGGACAGGAGACGCAAACAGGTCAGGAGCAAGCCGGGTCGGAACCGGGAAAACAAGACGATGAATGCTGGTAAGTACGCTAAGAGACATAACGAACTGGCGCTGTATGAGTGTGAGACTGGATGTGAGATGGGGGAGCCGGTGATCAGCAGACGAGGTGCAGCTGCGGGTGTGGGTGTGTCCAATGATGAGGTGATTGCAGGGACGTTTGTGTGTGAGAGGGAGAGAGAGGGAGAGGAGCAGGTTGTAACAATTATTTTCTACAGTTTATACATTCAAGGTATTTTTCTATTGCAGTAATTCAAGTTGAAGACAAAGTATAGGCATCCCTGCCTCCTCAGCATTTCCACACTATTGCCCTCTGAAAAAAAGAATACGCAATTTGCACTGTGATCATAATCATCGTTAATTGTCCGTATCATCATTTTTCCAAGAAAAACCCCAAGCACCCCTCTGAAGCCCCATCAAGCAGCTGCTATTTTCACTTGACTGCACCACACCCCTGTCTTGCACCTTTCAGCATTATCTCTGCCTTTTTTTTTCTCCCAGTCAAGCCCTTTGATCAAGACTTTTGTCCTGCCAAGTCAAAAGCTTCTCTTTGTCAGAGTAGTATGCTAAATGCCCTGACCATGTGGACCTGTGTCCAAATTACATAACTGGAGAAATGCTGTGCTCGGCAAACCGAGAGTCACAATTCAGGCCATTAGGAGAGTCTGTCTTCATCTCAGGCAGGTGTGTGGAATACTAAGCTGAAGTCAAGGCTCTGGGTTATTGCATGTATTCATTCCTCTCTGACTCGCTTTTATAGCTTTAGTTGAGAGGTAGTGTAGCTTTCTCTTGAAATTTCATGGAAATGACTTTTTACTGATCTTTTTTTTAAGTAAAAAATAGCTGATTGTGTAAGCTGAATATTACTCCGCAGTGATTCTCATTTTGGTGTTATCTTTTCTTTTACCTACAGAATTACACGTTGATAGAGTCACAGTTTCAATCGATCACCAACTTTCTCTGTATTTTAATCTGTTACTAACATGTTTATTGTTGGGTTTCAAGTATCAGCTCACTATGGGATTGTTTACATTCATAAACATGAAGAGTAATTAAAATAAATGAAAACATAGAATTTCTCATGGTTGACCTTCAAATCCCCTCCACTGTCTTGAGGATTCTTGCCTTGTGCGTTTATTGTGCAGTGTAGCCAATGGATTTTCCTAATTGAACCACAGGAGCATTGATGATATAATACAGTGAGGACATTGATCAGCAGGGGACATTTGCACTGTCCTCCATTACTATCATGAGCCACCCTCAAACTGTCCCACTGTTTACTATTCCACTCCCACTCCCAGCAGGGATTGCAGATAGGAGCCATTTTCAGTACCTTTCCTCCAAGCTCCCCTCACCGCACGACCAAAGTCATTTGCACTGCAGGGACATGTTAGAAAATGTGGGAGAATTCATGTTTAAAATATACCCCCTTGCTTGGGCAAGGCTACATCCAAAGTCCCTGAAGAAATTAAAAACAGCCTAACTGGCGGCTTCTATCATGTCCTCGTCCATGGTCCTACGCAACGGTGACAGTCCCCACCAGATGCTGACATACATGGGTGCTTTTTAAGTTCACAAATGCTTCAAATAGACAAATGGAAAAGTGAGCACTCTCATGAGGAACAGAACAGTGGACGATGGGAAATGGAGAATTAGAGAAGGATCTTTGGGGAGAATCTAAGGATGATTTTTTTTTCATGTATTCCTTTAAAAAAATCCTCCAATTATCAAGTCTGCATCCAGTTCCAGCAGCTTGACAAACAGTATGAAATTCTTCAGTTATTAACCTTCACCTCAGTAGCTGTTTTCCAATGATTCACTTCACTAATGGTGGATGGGTTTATTATAATGGCTGATAAGTGGGATTTTTTGTTAGAAAATGAAATAGAATAAAAAAAACCCAACAACATAAGGATGTAAAATAAGGTTTCAGGACGGAGGTGGCTCAGTGGTGAGAGCAGTCGCCTTTGGAAGCAAAGGACACTGGTTCAAATCCAACTGGCCCTATGTGTACACGTAGAAATACCCCTGCGACCCAGATTACTGGATAAGCATTTGAGGATGACATGACATGACATGACAATAAGGTTTCATCAGCGTCAGACAAAAGCCTGCAGACTCTTGCTCTCAGTCTAATGTCTACATCCAGAGCCACATGTCCATCTTTCCATCCTGACCATCTTGATGTTTATTATTTTACAATATTGCACAGTTGTCAAATAATGGTCTTGTATGGTCTTTGTTTGAGGAGACATTCTTGAAATGATAGAATCTGCTAAAGTGATTGAGTGATGAAGTGGCACAATCTTTCATCATATTGTATTGATACATTGATACTTTTCTTATCTTTTTACTGATCATGGCCACTGCTAACACCATTACATTACGTACTACCATATAATAGTAAGAATTGAGATGGGGGGGGGGGTTCTTATGTACAAATATTAAATACATTTCATACATACTGAATACATGTTTTTTTCCCCCGACAAGCTTCAAACCAATATCTCCAGTGAATGTTTTTCTCCCTCTTTGAATTAAACCCAACAAAGAAATACACTATTTTCATCATTTCTTGCTTCCACTGTAGCTGTGACTTAAGCGTGAGTCATTTATTTATTCATTAACAGTGTAGGGGTGAAGTAAGTGATAAACCAGCTTCCACTAATCTAAACATATAAAGACAAAAGGCTTTTTTTCCCACTCGGCAACACACGTGATTTTTATTGTAGCTTTTGTCTCTGGCATGAGTATTAACTGGAAATGGACACAGTGGAGAAATTGATGTTACTAGTTTGGAATTCAACAATTATTGGCCGTTGTGTTCTGATGGAATCTGTTAGCTTTCAAATGTATAGGTAGAACTAGCAATTGTGTGAGGCGGCCCTGTGAATAAAATGCTGACATGATGGCAACGTGAGAGATTGAGGTAGGATGGTATGTTCTTAAATGCATGGTACATGTGGTTCTACTGGTTTAAATATAGTGAAAACCTTGCTTAATTTCCCCATGGCGACCTTATATGAGTGCACATTATTGCTGCCCTCCATTATGCATGCACCCACACAGGGTGTTCAGCGTAGCCCATTTCCATGTAATTGTTCTAATTGAGCCACAGGAGTACCGTTGGTGCACGACATACTTTGTGTTAAGGACACCAGGGACGCCGTTACCGGCTGCCATAACAATTTCAGACACCTACAGAAACACAGGACATATGACCGTCCCTCTCCCCAACAGCACTCCTCACTTAGAGAGATTGATGCGGCAGACAAATGGAGCTGAAGAAGAGTGACCGGTTGATGGCAGTGGCAAGCTGACATCTAAGAGATTACAGCATGTCAGGCCCACAACAAGAATGACAGTGGGGTGGATCAGCTGATAGAGTGAATCAATGAGCAGACCAGTGGAGCCACTCATGGCTGTGGTGTGATCCATGGAAACGTGCCGTCAAACGGTTCACATTTTTCTTTTTGTACAAAACCTCCACATGTGTAGATCTCAACTCACCTCCTGGTACAGAGCCAGAAACTCCCTCAGTGCCTCCTTTGAACTTAAATTATGATTGGCTCGTTTCACACGCAAAAAAAAGATTTACACTTTATTACATATTATTTACATTAAAGTCAGTCTGATGATAACATGCCTTGGAGCTCATGTGACATTGTACACCGTCTTAGAGAGAACAGTCATGCTAGCTCAGTTTCCAGTGACGTATACCTCAACACCTCCCATTCTATTCTTACTATACTGTAAACATACATTGTGACAGGAGAGGTGTGGAAGTCTCTGCTGGAATATTGTTTGTTGATGTTCAAGAACCTGGCTTCTGCATACAATTTGCCTTTGCCTTCAGACAATCTCCATTTCGCAGAAGTAATAGCAATCCTGATGTTAATTGTACTGATCTAAACTGTTATGAGCGTTGTATTTATATGGGCTTTTGTTTGGTGTGTATGTGCATACACGTTGGAGAATCTGTTCTCTGTATAGATCTGTTAATTTTGTATTCAAGGAGCCATAATTATGGGTCATTTAGCTCATTATTTTAGTTTGTTTTGTCATCTGTCCATGGGATTGTCATTCATTATGTTCATTCATGACATTTGACAAATGTTCATGTATCAATGGACAACTCCCTTAACTCCCTTAACTCCAGTGTACACAATAGACATAAATGTAAACTCAGGGCTACATATCCACCACAGCTCATTATCTCAGGCTTATGTCTGTGCTGTTAAATGGGAGCAGATCCTCTTTATCATGGCAGACTAATTTAGAGAGACAAATGATAAATCCGGTGATAAAGCGGAGGTTATTTGGATTTTTGGAATATGATGCCAATCACAGCTCAGATTCATACATATATTTGCATGTTTAATGAGGCGGAAATCAACACTTTCCCTGACATCGCCTGAACTACGCTCACACATTGCTCACAAACGAAAATTGGGTTCAAGCTGCAACTGCTCAAGTGAGTGGCAACACATCAGATGGTCCCTGCTTTACTGGGCAATTTGCCTCAGGTCCGGGGTGAACACAACAGAACGAGCATATTGAGAAGGGTGAAGTGAAGTGTTGATAGAGAGGGGTGATGACGGAGAGCGAGTCTGAGCTACAAACTGCTAATGAAATATAGACAATATGCTAAAGTCATGCAGCTACGAGATATTTCCTTCCTGTTGTGGTGCATAAGCACTGTACATCTCACAGGATATGAAATAAACAACATTTTCTTCAAAAGCAAATTTTGTCAACAGACTGCATTCTGTGTTGATAACGTTCGTACAAACCTGACAAACCCAACACTTTGTCATCTCCAGCAGGTTGTAAAGCTTCACTTTGAGTCATGTCTTTCTCTGGCAGGACTGATGGGTCCCTGGATATACTTAGCAATCAGAACATGTTACACATGTGAGGAGAAGCCTTTAACAGGTGGACAAAATAGCTTACATACGTTACAACGAAATATAGAGGCATATAAAGATGGAATGTGGATTATTTGGACTTATTTTTGGGTTGAAAATACGTAAATATGAATATGTCTTTATTTGCACATTATTAGACATTGTAAGTAAATGTGGACATGTCCGCTGAGTAAATTGGTGATACGTCATTATAAGTCATTACTCACACTGTCTTACACTGTTTTACTTCAACAAAGCTTGTCATCCCAGTGTTTCCCCTACCCTTCTATTGAGGGGTGAATATCGAGGCCTCTGAAGAGATTGATGATTCTGGTATTTATACTGAAAGCAGGAGCTTAATGATTCAATGTTTTATCACAGCGCCGCACTTCACAGATGTGCCCTTGCTATGTGGCTCACTGCTGGATGCAGTCCTGGATGGACGGTGGCACTTAGTTACAGCGCATTTTCAAATATTTTGCTACCTGATCACGGATAGCAAGTTGGAGCGGGTTGTCATGGTCCTCTGCGTGGCAGTGTTGATAGTTAAAATAGTAGCAACCCCGCCAAGAGCCAATAGAATCTTTTTTACAACCTACATCAAACCCGCAGTTTCTAACCTGCCTGGGACGAAATGAAATGCGCCCGCGCTGGAGAAAATTATGACGGGACCCATGGGTTCCTTGGGGAACTTGCGAATCATGCGGGGCTCTAGCCTTTAGGCTTTGTAATTGGTGTCTAGACTTAAAAATAATACTTTGTAGTTTTTTTTTCTATTTAATTTATTAATACCATTTTAGCTCTAGCTTCAATGTGTGTGTAAGAGTTCAGTTCGAAGTTCACACACAGTTCTGGCTGTAATAAGATCTGAAGAGACGGATCTAAGTCATATTGAAGAGACGCTACTCTCTCCACTATATGTTGCAAAAACATGATATATGAAGAATTGACAGAAATGTAGTGGAGCGGTTGCATGTTGCAGCTGAATACCCCGCTTTTCTACCTAATAACCTATGGCAACTTGCAATAACTTGCAATTCAAATTGTGTTTAGTTTCACTATTCTGGACAAACATGGTGGTGCAATATGGAAGGAACGGAAGACAGTACCTGCTTTTCAAGGGTTACACCAAATTTTACATTGAGGTGATTCTACATTCGTAACATATGTATGGTGAATTCTGCTGTATATATGCACTAACTAAAACTAAAAACTAAACTAACTAAAAAAGATTTTGCATTGGACCTTTAAGCTCAGACTTTTAACTTTTAACCCGACCTAAACCCTGTATTATAAGCAGTGGCGGGCAATGCATTTCTTATAATATATAAATGTCATCACAGGGTTGACCAGGGCTGCAAAATGACCTGCTTTACCAGCTATACAAAGACGTGTCATGCTTTTTATTATGTTACTTTGTGCCCTTGAAAACATGAACTCAATCGTATAGATTCAACTTTCATGTAGATAATACTTTCTATGGCAGACTTTTGTTAGAGTTTCAATGGCAGAAAGTGTGAAAACTGATGAAAGACATGGACAGAGATGACTTTGCTTCTTTACATTTGTGGCAGTCTAACCCTTTACTCTGCTTCCTGTCCACCCAACAGTTTGTTCAGTGGTGTCAGATAAATGAAGACTGCTCTCAGTGATTGCCCATCAAACATGGTGAAGTCAGGTCAGGTCATTATCCTGGTTACAGAAGAACACATTCCTCATTTTCCCTGAGAGGACAGACTGCACGGTGACAAATGGTGCCATTTCTTCACTTAAGTATTATATATTAAACTGTAAAACAGATAGATAACAGCCTGTCAGTCTGGCCATGAGCACAAGGATCCGCCGACCACACTGCACCATCTTCAGACCTCGCCCCCTGTTGCTGCTGCATTAAGAGCAGCTGCACACATAGGATGATAAATCAAAGCCAAATAAAGATGAACATGACTGAATATGATCACTCAGTTGGAGGAGAACTGCAATCGATACACATCTTTGAAAGAATGCCATCATGCAGTATCCTGGGCTGGGGGCTGGGGGATTGGAACACTCCATTTCATTGCAGGGACCGTGTCAGTGAATTGCTGAGATGTGTGGACACAGAAAATAGAATAGATGGAGAGCGGGCATAGAAGGAATTGATCGAGAAGTTACAGAGTGGAATGAAACATTGTCATCAGGAAGCCAAATAAGTGAGTCCCTTTCCCTCTCCTCCCTGATGGTTTGTTCTTGCAGCCTGTGAAGGATTTTTGTTATAAATGTGTGTGACAGGGTGAATGTGACTTGTAATGTGAGGCACTTTGCATTGGCAGGTAACACTCATTCAAGAAAAGTGGGAAACTGATCCTAAATGGAGTATATTAATGTTTTGTGGATATAACGTTGATCCAATCTCATGAGTTAAATTGTAACCATTCATTCAGATGAAAACTAATAATTAAAAATAAATTGAATTAAATGACCCATTTATAAGAGGAAGTGATTTTCATTTCTGTTGGTAGATTTACTGATGTTGCTGTAAGTATATAATCACCTTAATCTGTGAATGGTTTTATTACCCTCAAATGAGCCCTTTAAAGGAGTCCTCTCAGTGAAGTGCTCCATGTTGCACCAGCATGTTTGTACCGTAGCCAAGATTGGACGCGCTAAACACCTTTTTTTTTAATGACATGCAGAATTTAAATATGAGATGAGGGTTATTCAGAGGCAATGTGTAACTAAACTGATAGATGTTGCTAAATATTACTTTCTGTACCCTATGCGGGTAAATGCCCCTTCTAAATTCAATATTAAGATTAATTCCAACTTTTGATTAAAACAACACAATTAAGTCTACTACTACTAGTTTTTTGTTTTACTAAAGTACTTTAAAGGTGCAGTGTGTCAGATTTGGTGAAATTGCATGTTCACATCCATCACCTTTACCTTTCTGAGCATGCAGGGGAACCTATGGTAGACAAAAACCCAACCAATGTAAGGCGATCTGCTTCAACCTGCTAGAGCAAATGGATAAGAGGAAAGGTGGGTGGAAAAGTGGGGAGAGAAAAGGTGAGGGGTATGTGAGACGTGAGATGAGGAACAGCTGTGTAAATGTAATAAAAAAAACAGAGAGGAGAAAGAGAGAGGGGAAAAGAGAAATGGAGAGAGATTTGATTACGTAAATCATTAATAAGAGCATTTCAAAAGCAGAATGGAACACAGGAATGGATACACTTGATGATGAGGAGAACACTACAACACACCAGTGGAGTAATCTCACTGGTCATCACATGATGACTTTTCCTCATAGGAGGTATTTACACCAAGCCATTCACTTCAGTACACCATCGTTTGCTCACTGAATTGCCTCTTTTTTTCAACATTATAATACATTTTTAATTATTAACTCAAAATTTCAGCTTAGAATAATATCATAATCCATTACATATTCTGTGTGTGGGTCCATAGCAGCCCTTACAATATTTTGCTATTCACATTTTCCACTGGTGTGTCATCAAGCATGCACTGTTGGATACCCACTAAATGTCAAGTGTCCACGGGGTGACCCAGAATTGAACCGTGGAAAAGAAATCAGACAAGTGCATAGAACCACATATTGACCAAAACTGATTGTTAGAGTGGAAACCACCAGGAATGAAAATATGAGGCTGAAAATAAACTCTAATTATCTTTTATAGTGTGCCAGGGTGTATATGAAAGTAACACAAAGGAAACACAAACAGATGGATGACACCAGTCGACCTGAGTAGCAGCACTCCTATTACCAAGGGGCCCAAACTGAATGCTTTCAGCAATTACTCTGTCCTAGATATGATACTGTTTATCTGATTGCCAGACAGATTCATTACTTTCTCCACAATAGGCACAGGAAAGCATAAAATGCAGGTCACTGCTGTGATTAAATTCTGAAGACTATATGGGTCAAATCTGACCCACAGCAGCACTGCTGACATGAAAATAAAAAATATCATAAAAGAGACATTATAAGATCATTTGTGGGGAAAAAAAGAATATCCAAGTAATAATCACTTTTCTAGTGGCATTTACATTTTAGGAGTCAAACAAAATGGTGTCACCCCAAATTAATTAAAACAACAAACAACTGGCAAATTGTTGAACAAACTATAATGCCTTTTTTATTATCCTCTAATTGACCCAGTTTAAAACTCATTACTTATTTTCTTTTATATTTTGTAAACTATTAGCACTGGACCATGGTTTCCACTGCAGCATGTGCAGCTTTTATAATTTAGAGCAAAATACGTACGAAATATGCTGCAAAGTGTACATCACTATCCCACGTATTAACACCATTTCCTGTGCCAGCTTCAAAGTCGTTCTTTCTGCCAATGAAATAGCGGGATGATACCAGGATACGTGCTCTTGCTCCACTGCAGCTCCTCTCAATAACCAACTACTGAAACAATTGTTTCAGCAGTGCAGTGGTGCTCACACAACCACAGACCCTAGTGTAACACATGGGTCTGTGGGCCGAAATTGAATTCCGAAGAAATCCACTCCACGTTTTACCGATGCTTTGCAAAGCAAATCGTGCAGTTTCTTTTGTTTGTTTGTTTTTTTTTACCACAAAATGGATTTTGTGAGCATCACGTCTGATAGTGGTTAATTACTTAACTTAATAAACTCCGCTCAATACGTACAGTAAGAGGCAGAGGTGGAGAGAGAGAGTGAGAAAGAGAGAGACCCCCATTACTGATTAGGCAGGCCCACAGTAAGTGGGGAGGGGCTTGGGGAGCCTGGAATAAAAAAAAAAAGTAATAAAATACTGAGGGTGCCTGATATCGAAGCCTGGAGGTGATGAGTAGAATGATCACCAACTCAGCAGCAGAACGATGTGGAAATACGTATAGAATATTTTGTAATGCACGCACCAGAAACCTGGCTGTGTGTAGCTCACCTTACAAGCTAGTGATTGCTGACGACGTCATTCCCTAGCTGTGCCTTCTTTGCAATTCCTCCCACTGTGGGACTAATGAAGGATTATCTTATCTTTTTATGAATTATGAATGATAATTAGATAAGATGAGAATACGATAAGCTTATTAGGCTATTGATAAGCTCAAAAGCTTATCAGGGCACAGTGTCATGTTCATTCTTTCTAATACCACAATAGATGCAAGGACAAACATTTTCTGATCCTGCGCATGCTTCTCCTGGGGTGGAGAATGGGGTGGGCTTGCCCCCCCCCCCCCCCCCCCCC
>JAFBJT010089223.1:8985-28295 GCA_016785325.1 Chascanopsetta lugubris
CAAGGATTCAATGAGATCCATCCTCATATGTTTATTATTAAATGTTGGATTTTCAGGCTCCCTCTCCGATCCTAAAACTCACCAGTGGCTCGTCGCCCTTTCAACACCTCTCACTGGCTCTTGTAGAGGAGTGGGCGTGGCCACGGTAGGACCCCGAAGTGACCACACGGACCCTGAGCTGTGAAATAACATGAGGCCCGAGGCCCGTGGAAATCCTTCATGAATACACTCCCACGGTACCCAGCGCAATCTGTGTGTGTGTGTGTGTGTGTGTGTTATTCATCTTGATCCAGATAAAGTAAACAGCAGCAGCCAATCACCGAGGCCTGAAGCTGCAGCTTGCGCACAAACAAACACGTAGCACCCACACGTCAGTGACACACGTCAGCCTCGGCTCCGTGTGACCGCACGTGTCTTTGAGATGGAAATGACACGCTGAGGCAACTGTGTTCATTCGACTCCTCAAAACAAAAACCCACTCGCCCACTGTGACACCCCCACCACCGTCAAACACACACGAGTGGAACTCGGCGTGAAACCTCATGGCGCTAACTAAGTTCTCCTCTCTACTCTTCTGCCCCGGTCCCAGGGGAGTGACCTCACAGACGTGACCCCCAGAGGTCATCACCGGCACTTCCTGTCTCAGAGGCTCTGCTCGGCTCCATCTGCAGCCACAGCTGTGACGCTCTGATAAGCCAACGCTCCACCACCTGCAACGGCAGACTCAGAGGGAGCAGGGCGGAGCCTCACACAGGGCGGAGCCTCCGTGCTACAGAACCACACGAGAGGGGGTGGAGACCAAAGTGGAGCCACACAAGAGTGGGAAACGCGTATGTGTTTGTGCGTGTGTGTGTGTGTGTGTGTGTCCAGAACACACTGCATCAGCAGAAAGAGAAGATGGCTCCAGGAATCGGACCCTGATGACGGCGCGCAGCGCCCGTGCTCAGCTCACTGTTTTCCAGCCACACGGAACGAAGAGTAAAATGCAACGAGACAATAAATTCAGACTAGGGGTAAACGGTGCCGAGGACCGTCTGACCGTCACATAGAGAGGGAGCCGCTCGGATGAGGAGGGGGAGTGGTTAAACTCGCTCCAGCTGCTGCGCCAAAACAAGTATGTGTGTTGGCGAGCGGCGCCAACAGGCAGGGTTACGTTCACCTGCAGGTCAGGAGCTCGCAGCCCCGTGGACACCCACCACTGTGGAATCCTGGGAGTCTGTGTTTGTTTGTGTAACTGTGAGAAGGAGGAGGGGCTTCCTCCCCCCCCCCTCCCCCCCATCCTAATGATGTCATCCTGCTCTCTGACCGAAGACAAGATGAGAATCAAAGGAAGGAGAAAGCTCGATATTTCTCCTCAAACAGGGAAACGTTGTGATATTCACGAGAATGGGTCACATTCCGACTGTCTGTCACACCTGCGACCACCGGGGAGCTGTTATGGTGACGTCATGGTTGTCATGGTAACACAATGATACCTAACAAAAAACCTGTCCTATGAACTGGGTTTGAAAGAAGGGAGGTTTGAAGGCCTGCCACTTTCACAAAGGCCAGCAGGGGGTGCTGTGTTGTGAGCGGGCCTCACTCCCTGCTGCCATGGCAACAACAGAGGAAAGCACCAATGACCTCAGCACCTGTGACAGGTGAACTGTGCTGCCAGGACGAAGCAGGGCCGCGGGTACCATGACAACCAGCCACAAGTCAGGGGGTCTTTGCTTCACCACTTTACCAGGAACTCAAAGATGCTTGAGTTGTGTCCCTCTCATCTTTTCATAGGAAGTGACATACTTGGGGTGTGGCCACTTCCTGTCTGGAGACGTGAAGCTGAGAGGACGAAGGAAGTGAGCAGAGAGGACTGAGCTCCTCCAGACAGCGTGTTATAGCAGCTACTGTGGTTTGACCCCGAGGGGCTGAGCTGACCTCGGCAGGGGGGCGGAGACTCGTCTCAGGCTCCAACTGACCCCCCGTTTGTTTGTTAGAGGAAGAGGAGTTTATCAATAAAATAATATTTATATGATTCTCTCTCTCTCTAGCTCTGTGTGTGTGGGTGTGTGTGTGTGTGTGTGTGTGTGTGTGTGTGTATGTGTGACAACAGCTGAGCAGTATCATTGGTGTGGTGGGGGTTGGTGGAGTAGGAGGAGGAGGACCTCACATTTAGCTGCAGTCTCTGGGGACACATTAAGCAGTTTAGTCTTTGCTCTCTCTCTCTCTCTCTCTCTCTCTCTCTTCCTGCTGCTGGTTGTGTCTTCCTCTCATCCCTCCCTCTTCAGCCTGTCCCCTCCTCTTCACTCCTTCACAGATTCAGACCTCTCTCTTGTTGACGGAGCTCATGGGGCTGTGGCTGGATGCCTGAAACGGACCCCCCCCCCCCCCCCCCCCCCCCCCCACAGGACTCCTGCTCTCCCCACCCAGCCATAGGCTGCTCTGGTTGGGCCGTCCCACTGAGCTGATCCCCTGGTCCCGCGTGGAGCACCATGAAGCTCAACCTTTAATCTCCTAAACGATCCTAGACCTAAGAGGATCAATACTCATTTTCAGGGAGCAGCACAATCCCTTAATGTAGTGCAGGATGGCTGCTTATCCTTCAGCCCCCCCCCCCCCCCCCCCCCCCCACCCCCCCCCTCCCCCCCCCCCCCCGCATCCCCTCAGTTTCATCTCCCCATAGGAAGAGCAGGAGTCAGCCTCTCATTTTATGACCCACTTTAGTTTGACCATATCTCATCTTAATGGTTTCCACCATTATGCAGGTAAATAGTACTTGAGTGTTGTCCCGGTGGGAGGCGGGGGCGGGGGAGAGTGGGGGGGGGTGGGGGGGGGGCTGGTGGGGGTGGAGGGGGGGCAATCATGATAAATAAATGTCTGTCATTATTAGATGAGTTATCAGTTTCAGTGTAAAGTGAATGTTTTGATCAAATTAAATGAATGGCTCGTAGTTGACCTCTGACCTCTGACCTCACTCTCATCTAGATTATGGAGGGGTCAGCAGGAAGTGTATCAAACAACCTGCTGCACGAATCAAAATATATGGGGTCCGTGGTCATAAGTCACATTTTGATGTCATTCCACTTCCTGTTTAGGGTTAGTGGAGGTGTTTGAACTCTTCCCTCTCTCTTCGGACGCAGAGTGATGAGCTCACGTCGAAGCGGCAGTGATGCAGAGGCAGGGAAGCATCAGACTTTTCCACGGGATGACAAGAATCACAGTTTTCCAGGCAGCGCGTGCGAGGGAAGGTCGCTCCGACCGCACGGTCAGCTGAGCGTCTCCTCATCGAAGCGAGAAGGGGAGGACGAAGGCCACCTGGAGTACGTTTGGAGATGTTGTTTATGCTAAAGCTGGGGGGGGCGACTCTCTGCCCCGAGAGGGGGGCTGCTGTTCTGTGTTTATAAGCTGTCACATGGAGCTGAGTGATCAGCTGATGGTCCTGCAACCAGCAGTGTGTCACATCCAGTGTGTGAGTGCTGCTGACATACAGGAGTGTGTGTGTGTGTGTGTGTGTGTGTGTGTGTGTGTGTGTGTGTGTGTGTGTGTGTGTGTGTGTGTGTGTGTGTGTGTGTGTGTCTGGATGATGTAATCTTGGAAATGTAATCCAGATATATGTCAGAAAGACAGAAGTCACAGTGGTAACTTCTTATATCACTTTCAGTGGTTACACAATGTCACAACTCCATTCAACAACAACACAGGACACACACACACACACACACACACACACAGACTGAACTGGGTCACACACACCGTGATAGTGTGACTGCAGCTGAAGGATGACAACATCTCACATACCAACGGTCCAGACACCTTCAAATACAGCAGCAACTGCTGCTCCTCTGACCTATATCTATCTATCTATCTGTCTATCTATATCTATCTGTCTGTGTGTCTGTCTGTCTGTCTCTCTCTATCTGTCTGTCTGTCTCTCTATCCATTTATCTATCTATCTATCATAGATCTATCTCTTTAAACTGACTCATCTCTTCAGTCACCACAAGAATTCACCCCCAAACATGTGATCTCACATTTTAAATTTCCAATTCACACAGAGGCCTTTGTGATAAGTGCTGTGTGTGTGTGTGTGTGTGTGTGTGTGTGTGTGTGTGTGTGAGTGTTTGTGTGTGTGTGTGTAGCAGAGGTCTGATTGGACACAGTCTGAACCTGCTGATTGTGCTGGCATGTCTGCGTCCTCTTCATCACGGCTGCTCTGAGTTCGGCTCCAGAGAACAGCAGGCTCTTTCTTTAGGTGGAGGATTGAATCAGTGATGACAGTCTCATGACCTCTTCCTCTGTGCAACAAACACATACACACACACACACACACACACACACACACACACACACAACCTGTCTGCTGTGCTACTGTCCTACTGTGTTACACACACACACACACAAAAACACGCACACACGCACACACACACACACACACACACACACACACACACGTAGCATGTAAACAACAGGTTGGTAGGTCAAAGGTCAAAGGTCAAAACGTCATATTAAGTTGTTTATCATATAATAAACTACCACACACACACACGCACACACACTCACACACACACACACACACACACACACACACACACACACACACACACACACACGTCCTGTCTGCTGTGCTACTGTCCTACTGTGTTACACACACACACACACAAAAACACGCACACACACACACATAGCATGTAAACAACAGGTTGGCAGGTCAAAGGTCAAAGGTCAAAACGTCATATTAAGTTGTTTATCATATAATAAACTACATTTCAATGCACACATGTCATGTTCTGATGTGTACTATTTGTACATTATAAATATTTAATATAAAGGAAGGTGTGATGTTTAAATCATTTTTCAAAACATTTGTTTTACTTATAATTATCTTTTTTTGAAATCATGGTTAGATATCATTTGATTGATTTTGAGAATTTAAGAATACCTGATTGAGTGTACAATCACCTGAATGAAAGCATTGCATTCTCACAGCTCTAGAATGTGCCCACATATTAAAATAATCATAATAACAACAACAATAACAATAATTATTATTATTATTATTATTATTATTATTATTATTATTATAACAACAATAATAACAATAACAATATAACAATAATAATACCAACAACAACAATAATAATAATTATAATAACAACAATAATAATAATACTAACAACAACAACGATAATAATGATAAGAATAATAAGAATAATAATAATAATAACAACAACAACAATGATAATACTAACAATAATACTAACAACGATAATAATAATTATAATTATAACAATCAGTCAGTTTCTGAGGCATAAGTAAATAAAAGTTTGAAACACAAAAACATATTTACCTTCACACTTTGTGAACAGGTGATGACAGCAATGAGAGTGTTGTAAAAACAGGACACGCTGCTGCTGCTGCTAATGATGATGATGACGAGGATGATGAAGATGATGAAGACGTGTTCAGGTAACTCGCTCCCATGCGCCTCATCATCGCTCCCTCACTTCCCGGATCCAGGATGAGCTGGGCCGGCAGCGGCAGCCGCGTAGGTCGGGGCGGGGGGGAGGTGCGGGAAGGTGATGTCGTAAAGCAGAGTGTCGTAAACCAGGTGCGGAGAAGAAGGGGAGGTGAAGGGGGAGGGAGGTAGCAGGGAGGTAGAGAGGAGGTGGGGGAGAGGGGGTGAGAGAGGAGGTGACTCTCCGGCAGCAGTTACACTCAGCGGAAGGATCATGGCGGATGGCCCCAGGTGTAAGCGCAGGAAGCAGGCGAACCCGCGGAGGAACCACGGTGAGTCCGACCCCCGCACACACACACACACACTCTCCTCCCGCCGCGGAGCCGCCGTGCTCCGGCAGACCCGCGTCCCGTGTCCCGGTTCACCGGAGCAAAAGTTAGAGAGAGACTTTCCTGAGGCTCAGAGAGTCCGCGGAGTGTGAGGAGCGGAGCGGCTGTCTGAGGACCGTTAGACCTGCTGGGTCCGGGGACCGTTAGACCCGCTTGTCCCCGCCGAGCGGTCCTCCGCTCCGGGGACCGTTGGACCCGCTTGTCCCCGCCTAACGGTCCTCCGCTCCGGGGGACCGTTAGACCCGCTTGTCCCCGCCTAACGGTCCTCCCCACCGGGGACCGTTAGACCGTTGTACCGTTACACGCGCCTCAGCCCCGCGGACACAGGAGCTGCGCTTTACTGCACTTTCCTCACATCTACTCACTTCCGCTTTTTATTTGTCTCTGTTTTACTCCGTTTCGCTCTGTTTTATTCTGTTTTTTCTGTGTTTTACCTTGTTTTCTGTGTTTTGTGTCATTCTGACTCTTCACCACACTCGGACCTGTTGTTATTGTGGATCCGTTGTTTTTACCGTCTGAGTCAAATAAAAAGCTTAATAGTATTATTATTTTACATAAATGAGCAGTTTAGTGTTTAAAGCTGGTGTGTGTGTGTGTGTGTGCGCGCGCGCGCGCGTGCGTGAGTGTCTGTGTGTGTGTGTGTGTGTAGAGCAGGTTACTTCCATTCAACGCTGTTTCCTCGCAATCAGCTTTGTATTGTCCACGCTGCTTTGACTTCGTGTTGTGTTGTTGTTGTTGTCGTGTTACGGTGTGTTGTGTTGTTATCGCTGTTGTTGTTGTTGTTGTTGTTGTGTTACGGTGGGTCGTGTTGTTGTGTCGGAGCTCGTCGTGTCCTCGCCCAACTTAGTGACCGTGTTCCGGCCCCGTGTCGCTCCACTTGTCCGTGTGTGGTGCGCGGACCGTGGACTGTTCGTGGTGGCTGAGTGTGTGGCCGAGTGTGGGTGAGTGGGGCTCGGGGCAGAAACATGGATGTGTCCACGGAGGTTCCGGGGGAACGGGGGACATCTCACGCGCTGTGTGTGCGAGCAGGGCGCGCGTCGCTGCCCATATAAGGTCAGCGGATCCGCCGCTGCCGCGCGCAGGGACCCCTGCGCTGTCCGGACCTTTAAAAACCCACAACACTTGTTTGTGTTTTCTTATTATCGTTTTTAAATATGTTTATTTAAAAAGAACAGCCGGAGAGTGACTCATATCGGTAGATGTGTTTTCAATCAGATCAACATGGTACAAACAGCCTGTTTGATCACGTGACCTCGGGACTGTAAAGATATAAACACTTTAAAAGTCTATAAACGTTATATATTTATATATATTTATATTTCTTTGTTCTCGCTGTGAATAAAGTGAGGATGACAACATGTGCTCTCCTCACGCGGACATGCTCGGCTCTCTGAGCCTCCCCGTGTTGCTTAGAGGAACTGGGGCAGTGCTGGGAATTCAACCTTATTCCGTTTGAACACATTAGAGAGAGGAGCTGCAGATCCGTGATCCACGCAGCACGTGACCCCACGCGTTTCCTCTGTGCCCCGTGTTTATTGTTGTTGTTTCATTGAACCGTGGATCATTTCCACCGTCGCTCACTTTCCACGTGTCGTCTCAGTTTCTGCGTTTTCATCCGTGGCGCAAGCGCGCGTCGGCGTGAGCGCGCGCGAAGCGAGTCCGGAGAGTGCACGAGGTGCGTCCACACCTTAAAACTGTGGACTCAGTCTAATGTTATTCTCCACGTGAAGTGAAAATGAAAGTTATTTGTGTGCACATGACATCATACATGCACTGCTCCATCCTGCTCCTTTCACTCATAGATCAGTTAAATATATATAATGTAATATGATAAAAATGGATATTATATATAAACGGGAATTATTGTCATTCACAACTCAAACCTCTTGATATTAAAAGCCACAGCTGTGAGTTAACAGAGGTTTTCCTCTTGTTGCTTCAAAGGCTCAGGAAGTTGTTCCTTGAAGTTGTGACTCAGCACATCTGTCATGGAAATCAACTTCAGCATGTTTTGCCCTTTTCCTCTCAAACGCTACTCGCACGTTCTCACAGCTCTGCTTCGTGCCGAGTCACGGCTCGGGCCTCGCTGAGGCTCCTCCGTAGCGAAGGAGGCCTCGGGTTGGGCACGGCTTGTTGTGGCCCGTGGCTCTGCCAGGACCCGGGTTCACAGGGCGAGTCCACATCAAGGTGAGCTCCATCCCATAAACACGCAGGTGTGAACGGCCCGCGGGACGACAGGTGTTACCAGGGCTTCCTGTGTCACCTCCACCCGCGCTGCTCCCTCAGGAACAGCAGACGGTCATTTAACACAGCACTTTGGGAATGGAGGAATGGAGGAATGGTGTTAGCATTCTTTCGCAAATAAACAGGGCAGAGCAGGGACGTCTTCGTCCCCCAGCCTCTGAGCTCTGAGACACCGTGTCCCCGCAGAGCTCAGGGACACTTCTGAAACCAGAGTCACCCACAGACTTTGTCTTATCTGACAATATCACAAGAGGACATTTGTTTCATCCCCATATCTCCTATTATCCCTCAATATGTCCAACTGTCTGTCCTCCGTTACGTCCCCTGTCTGTCCCCCCGGTCTGTGACTCTCGCGCCTATGAGTCCTGCGTCAGATAAGGAACCTGAGGTTGTGGGTTTGATACCTGGTCGTTTGTGCTGTTGAGGAACATGTTGACTGGCCTGGTGAAGGTGTCCTCAGTGTCCTCAGTGTCCTGGTCTCTCACCACGTCCACGAACTGTATAGATGCTGAAAAAAGACGAGGTAGATCGGTTATAATCATGTTGTAACAGAAGCTACAGATGGTATGGTGGGACAGGCGGGGCTTGTCTCCACAGGTCCACCGGGCACTTTGAAGGACATGTGTTTACATTCAAACTGTCCTCCGTCCCCCGGAGCGTGAGGAGAGGAGGAAATTTTTCATTTATCTCAAAGCTTTTCACAAACATCCTCAGCAGCTTCATTTGAAAGAGCCAAGTAAGAAGCAAATCCCCGCCTCCGCTCTTGCTCTCTCCCCCCCCTCTCTCTCTCTCTCGCTCTCTCTCTCTCTCTCTCTCTCTCCCTCCATCTTTTTCCTCTCACTCCTCCCTCCGGAGCTGGTCCTTTATTTGGGGGGTTAAGACACAGTAGCCAGGGGTGCCGTTGATTGCCCCCTGACCTGGGCACCCATGCGTGCTGAGAGTATGACTTCACTTTCCCCCCCTGTGCCTTTGTGAAGCTTCAGCATGTCCAATTGTGTTTGTGTTTAAGCCTGTTCAATAAAGGGGGAGAGGGGGAGAGGGGGGGGGCGGGTCTCCACTCCCTCCGTCTCTCCACCCACTCCTCTCTGACCCCTCAAACCGTGGGCTCCATGTTCCCTGCCGAGTTGAAAGGGGGAGGGGGTGGCGAGGGGTCGGTGTGAAATGGCCGAGGTGACTAAAGAATTTTACAACAGGTGACGACTGTGGGAGCGGCGCTGGTTAATGGACAGCAGGACACACATGCATCTCAGGGGGACAGATGGAGCGAGGGACAGATGGACGGGGGGATAGTGGGACAGTGGAGGTGTGTGATGAGCAGCTCACACAGAGCACCAGACTTTCCATCCGCTGCTGTTCATCACCTGTGGAACTAAAGTTTGACTCTCTGCCAAGCTTCAACCCTACACATGTCCATCCCGGGGGACGGGGGACGGGGGGTGTCCTCATCCGACCATTGAAGTGATGGGACGTACACCCACACTCCCACCTCGGTGAAGGCAGCTTAATGATTAGCAGCTCCCATGGAGGCTGAGAGCATTAGCCTATAAAAAGGTGGGGAAGGGGTTTTAAACCCAGAGTCAGTTTCAGTTCCCCCTTAACTGCGCTGTGATGTTCTTTATTGGGGTTTGTGTGTGAATGCTTAAATGAACCATTGTGTGTTGGGGCCTTGGTGAGAGAGCCTGAGGAGAAAGAGCCTAGTTACCTTTGCAGTCCGCCTGCTCTACCTCATACACTTTCAGTGGCAGAAGAAAAGGCCCATTGAGCGGCCCGGCATGGGGAGGGAGAGCCCTTTCACACTGGGCTTGTGGGAACCTTCTCCTCCATACTGTGCGTTCCATTTGCATATGACCCATTCTTTTCCCAAAGGTCCCTGCGAGGGAGGAATCTGTGGAACGTTCGCAGAATTCATCAAATCCCTCTCTCACGCGGCTCTCGGGCTCTCGAGGGCCTGCATGGCAGCGCTCTCCGTGACATTTTACTCTTGTAAATGTAGCGCGCATCTGCGTCACGCTCGCGCGCCGCAGCCTTTGGGCCGCCGCTGCCCCGCGGCATTTCTGTCCACTGTGTTTTAAAGTGTCAGTGTGCAGAGTTGAATGCCAGGCTGAGGGCTTCATCTGGAGGTTCCCTCTGTCCCAGCTCAGGCCCACAGGGATCCATCTGCACCACAGGACAATGTGATGGGGGGTGTGGGCCCAGAGGCCCCCCCCCCGCCCCCCCCCCCCCCCCCCCCCTGCAGCCGCCACTGATGACGCAGCCATCCATACATGTCCAACGCGTCTCTGAAAGGACAAGAATATCTGGAGTGGCTGAGTGAGGGGGAAGGGGGGGGGGATGAGGCGGTGGGAGCTTGTAGCGGCGCGTCAGCTCAGTGAACTGAACAAAAACACAACGGTTACTCTGCAGCCCCCCCCCCCCCCCCCCCCCCCACAACCCCACCCCCACCCCCCACCCCCTGAGAAACAAGCCGCCCAGCACTCGTCTGCACGAGACATCGTTCAGCTCCTGTAGGAACTGAAGCTGCTGCTGAACATGAACTGTGTTTGTCTGAAGGGCTGAACATAAACACTGACCAGGCAGGTGTGTGTTCAGCAGAGAGGAGGTGTGTGTTCAGCAGAGAGGAGGGAGGTGTGTGTTCAGCAGAGAGGAGGCAGGTGTGTGTTCAGCAGAGGAGGCAGGTGTGTGTTCAGCCGAGAGGAGGCAGGTGTGTGTTCAGCCAAGAGGAGGTGTGTGTTCAGTAGAGAGGAGGCAGGTGTGTGTTCAGCCGAGAGGAGGTGTGTGTTCAGCCAAGAGGAAGTGTGTGTTCAGCCGAGAGGAGGTGTGTGTTCAGCAGAGAGGAGGCAGGTGTGTGTTCAGCAGAGAGGAGGCAGGTGTGTGTTCAGCAGAGAGGAGGGAGGTGTGTGTTCAGCAGAGAGGAGGCAGGTGTGTGTTCAGCCGAGAGGAGGTGTGTGTTCAGCAGAGAGGAGGCAGGTGTGTGTTCAGCCGAGAGGAGGTGTGTGTTCAGCAGAGAGGAGGAAGGTGTGTGTTCAGCAGAGGAGGCAGGTGTGTGTTCAGCAGAGAGGAGGTGTGTGTTCAGTAGAGAGGAGGTGTGTGTTCAGCAGAGAGGAGGTGTGTGTTTGTAAGATGACTTCAACCTTACAAACTCTCCTCCCTCTTTCACTCTCAGTCTCTGTCCCTCTCACTCTGTCCTTTTCGGTCTTTGTCCCTCTCCGTCCCTGTCCCTCTCTGTCCGTCCTTTCCCGTCCCTGTCTCCGTCCCTCTCTGTCCACAGGTGTGGAGGTTACAGGTAATATTCTCACGTTTACTCTAAATGGAGGCTCAACCTCTGTCCCTGCTGCTCCGTCTGTCCATGTGTTTTTTAATCATGTGTTTGGAGGCAGCTCTTCAGCTCCCCCTACACACACACACACACACACACACACACACACACACCCCACCCCCCACACACCCCTCATCATCTCTGCCCCCGCCCCCAGCCCCCCGCCCCAGTCCTCAGTGGAGCGGTTAATGAAAAAGACTGGACAGACACAATAAGCAAAGGGCGGGACTCAGCGAGGGGATCAGACCTGAGCGGTGGCGTCACCTCAGACCACCTGACTGTCACTCATCCTGTTTTTCTGTTGTCTTCCTGTTCGTGACATGTTGGACACGTCGTCCCCTCTCAACATATTTGACCTCCTCATGGTCCCACAGCGTTTGTGGCCCCAGGAATGGAATCAGATGGCATGAGATGAGAAGTAACCCTCGGCCATGTTGGCCTCCTGCCAGAGTGCGGTGACGAAGATCGTATTGATCTTCCTCTCCATCGCACACGGGACTGATGATGCTCCTCCACAGGGGCCACATTCATATTCACATACTGATTCCACTCATCCCGAAGGGCCACGCTGACTAACACATCCATTGGCCCTTCGGCCCCTGAGGGTCTGTGACTGAGCAAAGCAAAGCAAGGCAGAGAAAAACCCTGAGTCACCCTGTTTGTTAGTCTGATAGAAGGACGCTGCCGCCGCCGCCGCCGTGCTGAACGTCAACATGGATAAACATCCACACGGGATTAATGAGAGGAGAATGGCAGGGATGAAAACAGAGGGAGGGCAGAGGAGAGGGAGGGGTGGGGCATCCACATCGCCCCATTTAACCCATAGACATTTAAAGGGGGGGGGGGTGTGACTTCATTGACTGTTACAGAAGAAAGAGCCACATTATGTATTCGATAAAGAATACGTTTGCATGTGACTTGGACTGAAGTGATGCTGTGTCTGATCACATGGACATCGCAGACATGAAGGTCTGTCGTCAGGGTTACCGCAGTGTAGGAATGCTCTGTAGTTGTGGCTGAATGAATGGTTTCCTCTGTGTATGAACTTTTTTACGGACACACACAAACTGTTTTGAAGAAGCAGGGGGGATTTTGTTTGAATCTCTTCTTTTTGATGCCGATGACTCAGAGAAACGAGGCTGTCCTCTGCTCCTCGGTGGCTTCTCTGAGCCTGTGGTCAGTGGTCACGTGACTCAGGTGCCGGTGGTCACGTGACTCGGGCGTGATCGGTACGATCTGTTGACTTGCTCCCGAAGGCAGCGGTGCAGACGGGGACGCCCTGAGATGGCTAGTTCTCATACAGAGCACGTTAGCTCACCCACAGCCTGCGCTCTCCTCCTCCAGCATTAGCTGAAGAATGGGTCGCCATGGCGATGTTACACTGAGCAATGGCGATACCTAAGCTCAGCCTCACACATGGCAGCTGTTGCTTTGTGACTGTCCGAGCACTTTGGCACACTTTGAAGAGCGAAGGTGATGAAACACGTGTCACATGGCTAAAAGTAAACACGTGATTCAAAATGTTCAAAAGTTGTTGTGGCCAGAAGAGAATAAGTCGTCATTTTAGTGCCTTGCCTCGGTGGATCTGTCTCGCGGATGCGGAGTTTTGAAAACCGAAATCCACAGAGATGTCAGCACGGCTTCAAACCGTCCACCTCAAACCACCTGTGGTCCTCTGCTGAAGGGCTCAAGAGCAAAGTCCATTCTGCACTTTTTTTTTACTTGTGGCCTCTGCAGCTCTGATGACGGGAACAGAGCCAGAGACCTTTGACCTGGCTCAGCCCACCTGTCCTGGCCCTGCCCACCTGTCCTGGCCCTGCCCACCTGTCCTGGCCCTGCCCACCTGTCCTGGCCCTGCCCACCTGTCCTGGCCCTCCCCCCCCCTGGCTCCAAAGCTCAGGTGTTTACAGTTACAACAAACCAGGGCCTCTCACAGCGCACTCTGTCAATAAGTGTGTGTGCGTGTGTGTGTGTGTGTGTTCACTTGGGCAGTGGGAAATCCAGCCAATCATATACAGGTATCTGTCTTCTTACCCATACAGACAGGCCCCGCCCCCCCTTACTTGACTTGACTGGTGTGTGGAGCTGTGGCCCTGGAACTCGACGAAGCGATTGCGCTTCGTTGTGATCGCGAGCGGAACCAACGAAAAGGAGCAGTTGCTCATTCTCACTCGTTTGTTTGCTCAGTGGCAGATCTCCCGTCAGCGCCGTCAGTGGCTGGCCGTATGACCGCGCTCTCTTACAGGAAGTCTCCCTCTTAGCTCCTCCCTCTTCGCCCTCCCCCCCCGCCGCCGCCCCAGGTCCCATGTATTCCTTCTCTCTCTGGTTCCACTCGCTGGCAGCTGCTGTGGCTCTGATCCTCCAGCAGCAGCAGGTGCTGTGGACTCGCAGCAACTGGGCCGAGCAGCGCTCATAAATAACACCTGACAGAAGTGTGCGGGAGCCAGAAGAACAGGCAGAGATTGAAGGTTTCCTCTGGCAGAAGAAGAGGGCGGGGCTCATGCTCAAACGCTGGCCGGCTCAGGGACGACATGTTCAGAATAGCGGGAGGAAAAGTCAGAGCAGAGAAAAGAAAGAGCGCTTCCCTCTCTGTCTTAATGCGAAGGTGTTACTCCGAAGTCAGCCTGCGCTGCTCAATGCCAACTTTTCAATAAGCCTCTTACATGCAAATGTCCCGTAAATGGATGTTTTTAAAGACAAGGCCGTGCAGCACTTAGTGACTGGTTAAAGAGGGACTCGAATGTGAAGGAAGGCAGTGTTATCTTTTTTAGTCATTAGGAAGTAAGAGCTTGGAACAATGTTAATTGTGCTTTAAAAGCAAATGAAGAGGTCAGGAGAGAAATGATATGCAGACTTTTATAACCGCCGTCAGTAATGAAGCAGCACTTGGAATAAATGAAGCTATAAATCAAGGACTATTAATGAGCAGCACTCCAAATAAAAGCCTGGCTGTGTCTCTGTCAGTCCATGCACTTCACTTCCTGTCTCATCACCAGCCATCGATCAGCGTCTCAGGGCGAAGGTCAGTTTGTCGTTTCTCTCCACTCACCACGAACAAAACCAGGAAGTGTGTGAGAGATTACGGCCCAGGATGGAACCTGAAGGCCCCTTTATCTCTGTGAAAACAAGAGGCTTCCTGCGGCCCTGCTCCCATCCAGACCCCCCCCCCCCCCCCCCCCCCCCCCCCCCCCCCCCCCCCCCCCCCCCCCCCCCCCCCCCCCCCCCCCCCCCCCCTCTTCACCCGCCCCTGCCCCCCCAGCACCTGTGGCAGCCTATTTAAGGCTCCTCACCAGGGGACCACAGACCACAGACCAGGGCAGAGAGGACCACTGCTGAGACCAGGTCCTGACTGGAGACACTGGAGCTGCTTCAGACTCGCAATGAATACTGACGTGTGCAACAAGCAAAACAACAGGACCATGAGATCTTCCGGAGATCCTCCACAGGGCTCACTGATAGAAAATGCGAAAACAACTTAAAGAATAGCTCAGTATCTCGGAGAGGAAGTGATGTCATACACGGAGCCGACAGAGAAACATGTCAACAGAGCCTTAGCTGATAAGGGCGATGTCGTAAACAAACACCGTGATGTCCCCACAGGAAGTTGTGCATCACTTCCTGTTTGTGGATGCTGCTCCTCCCTCCCCCCCAGTGCTCCTCACACACTTCTGGGCTTTTCACTGTCTCAATAAATATTCTCACATGAACAGCAAACTCCGCCCACTCTGTGTCCGCGGTGACAAAGCGGGTAACTACCAGGTGTCAGAGGAACCTTTCTGATTGGTCAGCAGTGACACAGTGAAGCTCTCTGATTGGTCAGCAGTGACACAGTGAAGCTCTCCGATTGGTCAGCAGTGACACAGTGAAGCTCTCTGATTGGTCAGCAGTGACACAGTGAAGCTCTCTCATTGGTCAGCAGTGACACAGTGAAGCTCTCTCATTGGTCAGTAGTGACACAGTGAAGCTCTCTGATTGGTCAGCAGTGACACAGTGAAGCTCTGTCATTGGTCAGTAGTGACACAGTGAAGCTCTCTGATTCGCCAGCAGTGACAGAGTGAAGCCCTCTCATTGGTCAGTAGTGACACAGTGAAGCTCTCTGATTCGCCAGCAGTGACAGAGTGAAGCCCTCTCATTGGTCAGCAGTGACAGAGTGAAGCTTGTTGATCACCTTAGAGAATCACTGCCTGCTCCTTTGAGTCACAGCCACAGCTGGCAGGGCTGGTTTGTCTTGACAGTGGTCTGCATTGAATTTCAATGACGCCCCCCTACCCACCCCCCACCCCCCACCCCCTCCCATCCACCCGGTCTTATTATGCCATCACTGCTAACTGGCCCCTATTCACTGCAGTGTCCTGACTTCCCAGAGGGACCTAGATAAACAAGGGCTATTCAGCCACTGAAAAGCTGCCCCCCCCCCACCCCTGCCAGCCTTGGGCTGTCCTTGTTTCGGTGCCAGGCTGCAGCGCGTCTCGCTCGCCACCAACGCCAGCAGCAGTGGGCACGGTGCCATCAATTCTTCAGCCACACACAGCAACACTTTGAGAGAGTTCAACTCAGACTGACTGAGATCAGTGATCAATGGCTGCAGAGGGGGAGGGGGAGGGTGGGGGTGAGGGGGGGGTGTGTGTTTGTGTGAGGGTGAATATGTAGAGTGAGAGTGAGAGTGTGAGTGTGAGCACTTATCTGTAGGTGTGGTGTGGAGCTGCAGGCCGGCCCACTTCCTGTTGTTCCAGTCCATCAGGGAGATCAGGGGGTGGGGGATGCTCCCATGAGATTACCCCATGAGAGTCACATGGCCCGGCTGCAATGCATCAAAAGACCATGTTATTTGTGTGTGTGTGTGTGTGTGTGTGTGTGTGTGTGTGTGTGTGTGTGTGTTTAGTGAGTGCATTCCTGACCTCCACCTGAAATTTGACCCGAATCTGAACTGTCTCTGAAACACTTCCTCTGCTTTTTTGTTGTTTCCTTCTCTGAGCGTCCTCCATCCCCCCATCCCTCCATCCCTCCCTCTAATCAACAGATCTCAGTAAAAGAGAGAAAACACCCATATCCCCAGGGTGCCACTTTTGCCCCTTTTCCACCAGACCAGTTTCTGGGCTAGTTCTGGGCCAGTGCCTGACTTGGCCCCAGTTGTCTGTGTTTCCACCGCCCGAGCACCGGCGCCGCCTCTCCAAACGGGAGCCAAACCAGGCACCAACTCGACGCTGGTCTAAAGGCAGGCGCCGAGACGCCGGAGGGTAGGGAGCAGAGTTACCGTGACCAGCAACCTCTGAAACCGCCACGTTTAAAAAGCCAGCGCGTCCACATGATACAATAATGATGATTTTAATGAGTCCGATGAAACAGCAGCAGACTGAGGAGAGACCCGTGAGCTCCATGAAACCGTGATCATCCTCCACAGTCCTAAATAAAGGAGTGGAAGCAGCTTGAACGCCGTCCAGCGTGTCCAGAGGGAGACGTCTGTTTCCGGGTCTGAGTCGGCGGGGCCAAGTGGTCTGACCCCGGCACAAGCTGCGGCGGTCTCCGCCTGGATGTGCTCGGACCCTCGACCAGTCAATTGATCGATTTGAAAGAATTTCTAAAGCACTATGGATGGGTTGGTTACCGACAGATGCCGTAGAGATGATTTGAGTTGTCATGGCGATTGTGGAGACTGAGGAGCACGGGGAGGACAGTGTCCTGTAGGATGTCATAACCTTCCTGTCCCGCGTAGCTCCGCCCCCTCTGAGCGACCAGCTAATTCAAGCAGTGCCCTTCTAATGGAGCGGCTGTCTGATAAATCTATTGAATGAGGACAGATGTCTGCTGGGCGAGGCAGTGACACAGCGTCTAGACGAGCCGGGAGGTGAAGAGACGACCCCGACGTGATTCAGATCCAAAGGAATCTCACCTTCGCTTCCTGTCTGCTGACACGGAGCGACTCCCCCTGACTCTGACTCCTCCCACAGGAGGATCGTTACACACCCTGACCGTGACCGTGCGGCACACTCACAAATATCAGCGCTGATTGGAGAATGCATTATGCTAACTAGCTCGCAGGCTTACAACTGGGTCAGGCTTCGCGCGGCCCTCTGCTGAGGATCCACATAATAACTGCATTGTCCCCGTGACAAATAACATGGATGTAAAGCTGTTTATTGTTTATTACGAGTCGATTGAATCCCGGCTTGCTCTTTGCCTCGTCCTCGGGGAGCTTATCCCTCGGGCGGGGTCCGTCCCACTGTGTTTTTATTAAAACCAATGTTTAAATGGAGCAGGTCCTCTGATGGACAAGCAGATTAATAAAACATACATCATGATCTATGGAGAGGCCCCAAAGAGGCTCAGCTATTAATATACAAATATGGAGGATTACTGTCTGACTGCCTCCCTGGCCATAGAGAGGGGATTATAGTCCTGGTCCAGACAGATTGGATTTAATGTGTGTGTGTGTGTGTGTGTGTGTGTGTAAGACTAACTTACAAAGCTCCTGTGTATGTACAGGCCGATATGTGTTGTTTGGCTCAGACATCATCACATCCTTTGTGTCAGTGGATCAGTCACATCAAGTGAGCTCCGACCTGTCAAAACACAAACATGTTGTCATTAAAGTTATTATGTTTGAACGTCACTTGTTGTGTAGGAAATCACCTTTTCACCCTTTTCATTTCTCCGGCGCCATGTTATCGCTGTTTGGCTCCTCCCCCTCCATCTGAACTGTGTCCTCCTCTGATGCGCTGTCTGTTGAGTGATTCTTGCCCCTGAGGCCAACTATAGCCCCCGTGTTTACCTTCATCAGGTGATTTAGCTGGTGATGGGATGGATCCTCAGAACCAATGACTCTGCAGTGGTCACTGCTTTTTCGTTGGGTTGAGTCGTTAAAGTCAGTTTCAGTCTGACACAGTGTAGAAACGACCAGTGATGTCATAGATGACGCTCATCTATGCAGTTTTCTGAACACGCACATATTCATGTTTGGACGCGCACCGTCACTTAATCGCATCCTGCAGAAATCAGCCTTTAACAGTGTTACTCTAATACCAACATACTAGATAATGATATGCGAAAGACATTTGTTTACGGTCGCGTCTTGTCTCAGTGTGTCTTCAGTCACACGTCACACACACGTCTGAATGGGACACATGTGATTATTGAGCGGGACCCTGTCGCACAGATGTCCTGGAGATAACAGCGGGTCTATGTCCTTTACCTGTTTTAACATGCGGCCCACACACACACACACACACACACACACACACACACACACACACACGCCTGTTTATCCCCAAGGGCGCCCAGCTAAAGGAGAGAGAGCCCCTTAATCATGTTCCTGTCCCACATCCTCGTTATCAGCCACGATTAATGAGCTCTCCATTAATGAAAAAAAAAAACAGGAGGTACCAGCCCCTCCTGTCGGAGAGAGAGGGGGGAGTAAATGCTCCCCAGGTGCAATGACATCACCCTCCAAGGTAGATATGATAGCTGTCATAGCTTGCTGGATGACAGTGTGTGTGTGTGTGTGTGTGTGTGTGTGTGTGTGTGTGTGTTTTGATTGTTGAAACTCAGCCTCTCAGGTCGCGTGCGTTCTGCCTTTGTATATCACTCTCTTGTTTTTGTCTATTTGGCGTGAGGAGGCGGAGCCAGGGAGGCTGGCACAGGATAAGGGGTGTTTGACGAGACAGTAAGGGAGGAGGAGGAGGGGGAGGGGGGGGGGAGGGGGGGGAGAGAGGGCGGCAGGTGCAATGGACACCCGGCACAATCACCGGCGCTCGGCAAAAACAGCGACAGGAAATCAAGGTTGTCTTGGCAACCTGGCACTATCGATTAAGCGTTGCCGTCTCTGCGCTCACATCGGCGTCCCAGTGGAGATGGAGCTGCATTGGGTTTCAGGAGCGATGGGGAGGGGGGTGGGGGGTGATGATGGACAAAGGGGTGGGGGGGTAGGGGG
>JAFBJT010089223.1:37504-54381 GCA_016785325.1 Chascanopsetta lugubris
CCCCCCCCCCCCCCCCCCACACACACACACACACACACACACACACATCCCCCTGGTGCTGACTGTCCCACTGGACCCAATGGACAGCCCCCTCCCCCTTTCAGCCTCTGCAGATGTCCCCCCCAGAGGTTTGATTTTCTCACTGACGACTAGAATATGCGCCGAGTTTGTTTTCCACATCTGATATGTTGAAATATTCATTCATTCATGTCCCTCCATAGGATGATCACATTAATATATATCTCTCAGAATATCAAGTGTGGAATATATTTGAACAATACGCATGCATCTCAAAAAAAATTTAAATTTGAATGAAACCTTTTTTTTTATGTCCTTTAACTGTCTTAAAGCTGCAGTTCAACATGAAGCATGCAGTGGATGTATTGATACGAATTCATAACGATTGATTCATAACGAATAATGAATGAGTGAGAAATGTAAAATCCTCACATCAGGACCATATGCAAAATGCATCCAGTCTTTGCCTCCGCTTCACCTCTAATCTGTGGGAGTGAGGCCGTGACGTAAAGTGTAGAGTTCGACTCCGGTGAACTTTGACCCCTGATGCTGACCTGCAGGTGCTGTGAGCACGAGCGACTTTGCCCTGAAGCTTTTTTACACGTTCCAATACCAGCATGTAAAAACAGCTACACATAATGTACAGTGTTATGTCTCTTGATTGACCTGTGACTATTTTTAAATCTGGATACAATAGCGTGATGTCGCTGGCAGACATAAGATAAATAAACAATATAAATACATAAATAAATAGATAAAACACCTCCCTGCTGCTCCTCTGAAGACATGACACCCCGGCCCTTTGAGAGTGCGCGAGTAAAAGATGCACATTAGTCTGCCGCCAAATGTCACTTTGCTCTTTATCACTGCCTCCACATTGCTGCACATCTGCATAAATAAAACCATGGACATTTCTCACACGAGCATAATTAGTGGAATACTGGGAATAAATGTAACAACAGTCGTCGGCTTCTCTCTCGACTAAATTATAAATTGTAGCACAGATGAGGAAAAAAAAGGAAAACAAAACATCTGTTAGCGCCGTCCTGCTCCCTGGGAGCGCGCCTCGCCTCCCTTGGGGGCAAGGCGACGGAATGGGAGAGGGAGGAAAAAGGTGTGTGAGTGTGTGTGTGGAGGGGAAGATGAGAGGCGGGGTGGGGGGGGGGCGAGGATGGATGGAGTGCAGTGGGGGGAAAGAGAGGAAAACCTCAGCGGAACAAAAGACCTTCAGGATTAATTAGGCGTCAGATTGGTTGCAGGGCATGGGGGGTGGGTGGAGAGAGAGCGAGAGAGAGAGAGAGAGAGGGTCGGGGGGGCGGGTGGTAGTAGTTTAGCATTCTAGGAAGACCTCGTGTCCTCAGCCCTCATATTTCAGTGCTGCCTGCCCATGAGTATACAACAGGCAGCTAGTTAAAGGGCCGTGCCGCGGCGCCTGGAACCACTGTCCGCTGGGTTATGGATGGAGCTCCCGCACCATCGCCATGTTTTTTTGTTTCCCCCACCGGGCCACAGCAGGAAACACGGGGGTCATATACAGTATGGCAGCACATAATGTTTAAATGATGGCTCTCTGCATGCAGAGGGAGGCTGCTCCACGCATATTTTGTAAATGTGATAGGGGCATGGATCCATGTGTGTGTGTGTGTGTGTGTGGGCGGGTGTGTGAAATTGTGAAAATCAGTGAAATATTGAACGGTATATTTATTTCATTGTGTTCACAGTGTGGAGCTCGTGCTCTGGGTGTGAATATAGAGAGTAAATAGAGGCTGCAGCACCCTGAGGCCCTCGTGCACCCGCTGTTTGACGGCACACAGTCGAGCAGCAGCTGCATCCCGAGCCTCCCCGGTCGTGTGCCCGCTGAGAACTCGGCTCGGGTCTCACACTCGTGTAGCGCCGGGCTTTATTCAGGCGAGATCGACTTCAGCTGTGCTCCGACTCAACCCCAGCGCCACGGGCCGGGCCGGTTATTGCATCACTAGCGCCTCTCACTCTCACAGCCATCGCCATAGCAACAGACTGACAGACAAGAAAGTTAGGTTTTGCCTTAAAAATGTTGAAAAAGGCCTTTCTTTAAAGGTGCAGTGTGAAAGATTTTCAAAATTGTCAATTTTGTCGCTTCTAAAAAACGATTTCATACTGACATTTACATGAATTTATTATCACTATTAACTGAGCACATGAATGTATATTTACATGAGGAGCGGGTCCTCTCTACCGGGGCGGCCATGTTTTTACAGTATTAAAAATGGAGGTAATCAGCATCTTTTGAGTTCTCCAGCACATGTGGGTCGGGTCTGGGCTCATATTTAAAATGTTGTTCTGACGTTTGACATGATTTAGAATGAGAAGCTTCATCGAATACTTGCTTTATTGAAGTGGGAATCAGTCTTGGTATGAAGTTATTGACTTTTCCACCTTGTGTAGAATTGAACTCATTTGATGTAAACAAAGATTGTTACACTTGACATCGGCAGAAAATAAGATTAACAAAAAAACAGATGAATAAAAGAGTAATATCGTGCAAATGGGGGCAATTCTAGACCTAGTTCTGCTGCTTTTCTTGAATACTCACCCTCCTAATGACTCACTACTGCCCCCACCTGCCATTTGATGCATTGCTACTTGTGTTCCAGTTTGGTTCATTTCAGGTCAAATGGTGACCGGATAATGAATGTGACCGTTTAGCATACAAAATAAGACTGTAAGTATTTTCTGACCCTGGCTGAACTTATCACGTCCTCTACTCTTATCAGCAGGTGTGTGTGTGTGTGTGTGTGTGTGTGTGTGTGTGTGTGTGTGTGTATGATAGGAACAATGCCGAAGCGGCCATATTGCTGATTCCGGTCACACGCGTCACCTCTAAATTTGAGAGGCAGACCCAAAGCTGCCTGTTAATACCGTCTCCATTGTCATTGTCACAGAGGGATGTTTGGGGGGGAGGGGGGGGGAGGGGGGGGGGGGGGCCGCCGGTGGGGGGGGGGGGGGGGGGGGGGGGGTGACCTCCGGTGGCCCCTCCTCCCTCCTCCGACACAGGAAGTGCTGAACTCTGCATACAGATGACGGCCGGGGGGCCGCCGCCAGTCATAATATCCTCGCCCTCCGTCAACCTCCTCGCCGAGCACTTAGCGGATCAAACGAGAGGCCTCCTGGAGGCCAGGGCCAACCGTGCCCTCGCAACGTTTGGACCAATCAGCGGCGCGATCACAGAGGTGGCTCGTACGCGCCGCCGGGAGATACCTCCGCAGTGTGAACTTTAGAACAAAGTCTTCTGGGTAGATGGGCTGATTGGCCATTCGATTGGCTACACAGAGCGGCGATAAAGCTTTGACAGATTGAGTTTTATAAATATATATATACAAAATCCACAGCTCACAGCATGAATAGTTATCATGTGCTTTAGTCAGAGCCTGAAAGGGAAAAGTTTTCTCTCCCGGTGACATTTAAGCTTTTAATGTAAGAGAAAGTTTGACCCGTCTTCCGCTGCACTTATCCAAAAAGGCAAAAAGATGATGAATTACTAACGGCGACCTCAGAGTCGTCTCCACAGCTGCAGGATCGGCGCACCGTTACTTTTCGTCGCGGCGCCACCTGGTTTTCCGTCAGCGGCGGCACAACGAATCCGTCCCCAGCGCCCTGTTCCCGGACCCTGCGTGCGCGGCGGTCGGGGGTCGGGTGCTCTCCTCTGCGCCGATGATGGGCGCCGTGCTCCCGCTGATGGAGACATGAAACACCAGGGCGGCGCCCATGCATATGTTCCCACAAGAGGCTGTTTTCTGCACTGGTGGCGTAAACAGAGAGAGGCCAGCAGGGCGCGACATAACACGCGCCTGAGTGAGGAACAGGCTCGGTGCATTCGACTCATTATGTAACATGCACGGCATTGGATGTGACAGTGGAGGTGAAACACGAGCACCTCCCCTCAGGCCGATCTGGTCCAAACATCCCGAGCACTGGGGTCCTGCACTTTGCTGCGTTATTGTTTTAGATCTTCTCGCAATATATAAAACAATGTAATATCGGACTGCTGTTTCAGATCTGTCTGAGTCCTGGTGGGCTGGGAGCCTGTCTGCATGAGAGTGTCCTGCAGGTGTCCTCCATGTCCTCCACTCCCATAAAAGTTAGTTAGTGCCTGATACCTTTAGTGGGAGGTGTGAAAATAGTCTGTAGCCGCAGCGGCTTTATAACTCTGTACTCCCAGTGAGCGCGGCTGACATTAATGGGAGGGAAGTAGAAATATGGACGTTGATAATAAATCCGGCATCAATTCCTGTGAGTTCCTCCAATCGAGTGAGGGCGAGGCTGAATCATGCTGTTATACATTTCCAAAATGTTACATCTATGGGGCCACGACCAAAACACCACAAATTACATGTGTCCGTTCAAAATTCCCTCTTGTGTCGTCGTCTTTTATCCATAAAGTTTGATGATTTCAGATATCCACCATATTCTGACCATATTCTGTCATGTCATACATTTGCAAGGAATCGCAAAGTGGTTTTCATTTTTCATAGTATTCAAGAGAGTAACTTTTCTCTGTGTGTAAGGCTATAATGTAGAAATCCATAAAATATTAAAGGTGCAGTGTGTTCATTTTTGTCACCTCTATCGATAGAATTACAAAACAATTATAGAGACATTTTTACAAAGGTAGAATCACCCCAATGTATGACTTGCTTGCACGTAACCCTAAATTGAGGCCTTTAATGTATATTTTCACCAGGACCGGGTCCACCCCATGTGGGCCGCCATGTTTTTACAGTAGCCCAGAGTGGACACATTACACTTCTTTTGAGTTTAAATGTCAACTGAAGTCTTCCACAGGTTCCTCTGAATGCTCTGAAGGCTGAGGGTGAGCTGATGGACACAACATGCAACTCCCCCTCTAGATGTCACCAGATCGTACACACTGCACCTTTAACACAGTCACTATTATAGGCAGTCCTCCCTCTGGATCCGCATAAACTGTGCACACAGCACCTTTACATACAGTTACTGCCAAGCCCACCTTTAAATATCCTTGTGGAGACACAGGAGAGCATGGCGGCAGAAACCTGCTCTCAGCGCTTTATGATTGAACACTCGTGTGGTCGTGTGTGTGAAGTGTGCGTCTCCTGTGTCACTGCACTTGTGTTGTTTTTAATTGCTGCGTTAAATGTCAGTGTTGACACCGTGTGCCCCGGAGCCTCATTTCCAAGTTTTCTCAAGTCAGGTGGCGCTTGCAGAGGTGTGCATGGCTGCACACACACACACACACACACACACACACACACACACACACTTCACAGCAGGAGCGCACACACAGATATAGCCTTTGGCTTTTGTCGAGCGTCTTCCCCTCCGAGCGCATTCACAGGGTTGTTTCGACGTGACAGCAATTCCTCCAACTCCGGGCCTCCGGCTCGTAGAGTAGCAGAAGACGCCGACCGTCACGGCGTGACGTGCACGGCGCGCACGTCACGCCGTGCACGTCAGGGGCCACGGGGGGAGGACAACGTTCCGTACGTGAGAGAGGAATAAAGAAAATAGCTGGTTAAATCTGCGGCTCGACACTTGGTGTGTGACATGCCTTCATTAGAGGAAGTGTCTGACATCAGACAGCAGCAGGCGAGGTGTCATTTTCAAAAGGACGCTGAGACATAAAAGTTACACACATGCACACGAGGACACACACGCAGACGCACACTCACACACACACACACACACACACACACACACACACACACAATGGAGCATAGACCTTCAATGTTCTTTTGTCCTCACTTGGATATTGACTCTCTTTTCAGTCCATTGTCATGCCTCTCCTATACTCTCCCTGCTGCCACTGCTGCAGGAGCCTATGAAGTGTGTGTGTGTGTGTGTGTGTGTGTGTGTGTGTGTGTGTGTGTGTGTGTACTTCAAAGGTCTGGCTCACAGGAAAGAAAAGGTGACAAAAGAGACCATGTGCATTTGTAACAGTCTCTCTGGCTTTTCTGCTGACGCTGCAAACACCACGTGATGGATTTGTACTAAATGTTAAAAGAGCACGGGCCACAGAAAGATTTTCTCTTTTTTTTTTTCCCGCCGCGCTCAAAAGACCTTCTCATGCGCTTATTTGCATTCATTTCATCTGCAGGCTGTGAAGTGTGTATTATGCATTGTGGAGCCCAAGCCTTGTGTGTGTGTGTGTGTGTGTGTGTGTGTATATGTGTGTGTGAGAGCGCAGCAGTCGGCGGCGAGAGGGATCACACTCTGTTTAAGCCTCTTCTGTCATGTTTGTTAGAAGTCACATTCATCAGCGCAGAGAGAGGAGAGCAGCTCCATTCTCCTCCAAAGGGCAGGTGCAAACCTGATGGCAGGATGAACATATCACTGGGGCAGCTGAGTGAATGCCTCACATGCCCAAAATGTCAAGTGAACAGCCCAGTCTGGAGTTTGATATCATGGTTTATTTTATTTTTTTACAGGCGTCTGAGGATTGAACTCAAAGGAAATGTGTGGATCCTTGTTCTTGTGATTGTTGAAGTTCTGTGAGGTTTCTAAAGTCCACGTCAGTGCTCCGGGGGAAAACACTTCATCGCTGTCATGCTTTGTCAACAATCACTTCACTTAAGAAACATGTCATTAATTCGGGAACCGTCAAGTGCATCCATTTCATTTTAAAAGCCACCCTTGTTGATGCAATCCATTTATTTGTTTTGATTTAACGAGGCCATTTCTTTATTATAAATACGTGTTGACCCCCCCCCCCCCCCCCCCCGCGCCCCCACCCCAACCACCATCACCACCTCCCCCTGTCTCATACAGACCCGGACCACATTCGGCCCACGCTGTTGTTCAATCTTGCCCGCCGAGGCGAGTACGAGAAGCTCGAAAAAGATTCGCCGACATATGCTTTTATTTTGAAATTCCCTATGTGCGTTATTCTGTCGTGCGTAAAGTTTGCACGAAAACTAATTCATTAGATACGAGCAATTTCAGGATGCACTTTTATCCACTAAACAAACGGAAGGGTTTGGAGTGGCGCTTGTTTATAGGTTGGTTCTGCTGTGACTCGACTCCTCCGACCCACTCGAGATCAAAGTGGGTTGAGTGTGGCCCCTGAGCCGACACGTGTCCGACACCTCCGATAGAGATGATACGTAAATGAATAGCTCATAAGATGTTTCCAGTCATTTCATCGAACGATATAACTTTTTTTTTTATTTGGCCCCTGGTAACAGTCTAGGGTTTCTCATGTGGCCCCCCCACGTTGGCCCCCTCTCTCTCTCTCTCTCTCTGAAGCCCTCTCTGTCTGCCCCCATGTGTCCTTTTTATATCTGTCACCCTTTGTGTCATAATCTCCTCCCCGAAACAACCCCAGCATTTCATACAGCCATGTCCTTCCAGGTGCAGGTCCAGGGGCCTCGCAGTCTGAGGAGCCTCTCTGCTCATAAGAACCTGGAAACCCGGTTAGAAAATGATTCATGATCCCTGTTCCCTGGAAAATGTACAAGATCTCCTTACTCTCCCCTTCCCCTCATCTCACTTCTCCACTAATAACATTTCCCTCACTATCGCCCTGGATCTCCCCAGCCCTGTAATCTGATTGTTCTTTCTGTGATTGTGAGCTTATTGAATTGTCTGTATCATACATATGTATAAGTCCACCACAATACTTATTCCCTCTGCCTCCGTGGTTTCCTCCAGCATCCCGCCAAACAGGCTGAAAGGAGGGGAGGAGGCATTACTGTCATGTTGACACGTGTAAAGCTTCGCCGTGGGCGAGAGACAGGCTTAGTTTAGTTTAGTTTATTTTTATTTTTTTATTTTTTTAGCCTTTTAAAGGTACAGTGTGTCAGATTTAGTGACATCTAGTGATGGGGTTGTATGTTGCAGCCAAACACCCCTCACCACAGCCTCGCCCTTCTAAACATGTTATATTCAAATTCAAAAGTTTGTCCATTCTGGGCTACTGTAAAAACATGGCGGCCTCCGTGGAGAGGACCAGCTCCTGGTGTAAATATGAATAAAGGGCTCAATCTGAATACAACAACTCATAGATTCAGGGATTATGTACCTCATCTGATATGATATACATAAATTAAGTAATTGAAATAGTTTCACCTGATTGTTACACACTGCACCTTTAAGTCATTTCCACTGGGCTGAATAGGTTGAAAAGTACATATCCATTTATTTTAATTAATGAATTGTAGTTGGTCTTTTGGGTGAAAAATGTCTGACCTCAGGGGAACATGACGAATGATGTCTACATTTCCTTTCAAATACGTCCACATCTTTTCAAATTCAGGTTTTTGAGTCAGAAATCATTTCCAAATGAACCGTGGTGCATTTTCTATTCGTGGTCCCCAGGGGGTGAACACCCTGTGAAGTCGTGACTCAGCACCATCAGCGGGTCAAAGTATCCAAAGATGTATTTTCGAAAACAGCTTTTTGTAATGTTTTGAGAAAGATGCCTCACAACGTGTTGGTGATGATGAAATTTGGCAGAAAAGAAAAACATCCATCTCCAACTCTGGATGAACTGTGGCAAACACACAAAACCTCAACATGCTTTTGTGTGTTTTTGATTAATACTTAAACAACGAGTGGTGAGTGATACTTTAACATCTAACAGTCAGAGGCTGCAGCGTGTGCGAGCCAAGAGGCTAAAAGCCCACGTTACACTAGTTTCTGTTGCTGGCTTGTTTCTTAAAGGTGCAGTGTGTAAGATTTGGTGACATCTAGAGGTGAAGTTGCATGTTGTATCCATCACCTCACCTTTCCCATCGGAGCATGCAGGAGGGGCCGCCATGTTTTTACAGTAGTAAAAGTGGACTCATTAAACATCTTTTGAGTTTGAACGCCAACTGCAGTTCTCCCGCAGGTGCAGAAGGGTGAGGGTGAGGTGATGGATACAACATGCAACTAGATATCACCAAATCTTACACACTGCACCTTTAAGCCTCATTCTGAACCTCAATATAATCTAATGGACATAAAGGGAAGAAAAAGCTGCATTCAACTGCTATAAACTAAAGTATATGCATGTGTAAAACTACCAAAAGCTCTAAAGAAGCACTTTATGATGTTTATTTTTTTTAATATCTGCCCGATGGTCACAGAGGTAACAAGATTCAAAGCCGACGACCGAATTACAACATTTTGCATTTGGTTCATTTTATTTTTTTACTTCTGCACTTTAAGGCGTCTGTAATTGACTCAGCCTGCGTGTGAATGTATTATTCAACTCTGTGTTCGTCTGCGTGCGCGCACCTGTGTTTACTTCATCACCTCCTCATCACCCCGACAACATCCCTGCGGCTGCCGCCGCAACGTCTGAAAGCTGAATGGAGGCGGAGGGAGGGAGGGAGGGAGGCAAGGAGAGGAAGAGAGAAAGAAAAGAGCGAGGGCGTGCTCTCCGATTCGTCAATCCGACGCCGGTCGCGGCAGCCTGATGTGACCTTATAGCCGACATCCGCTGTTTTGCAAAAAAGTCTATAGCTTATGGATTTTACGTCAGGAGGATATATCTGATATTTCTTCTAACAAATCCTCGTCCTTTAAATGGATTTACTGTCAAGGACCCCCCCCCCCAAAAAAAAAAATCATATTTATGCTAATAGAGAGTCCATCTATTTATGGGTTTCTTTTGGCATTTTATTACTTTCATACCACAGAAGAAGAAGAAGAAGAAGCAGCAGCAGCCCTCTCCCCCCCCCCCTCACACACACACACTCATCTTTTTCCAATCAGTCCATGTTCAGCGAAGGTGCTGACTGTGTACAGTTGCTGCAGCGTTCCCCCCCTCGGAGACGGCCGACCTCAGGCCCCCGACATGAAATCACTTCTGAGCTCCACACAGTTGACCCCGAAGGTTGGGTTGGGGGGCCCGTGTTGTGATTCTGCTGCTGCTGCTGCTGCTGCTGCTGCTGCTGCTGCTGCTGCTGCTGCTGTTGGAGATGATGGTTAAGGATTATGATGATGGTGCTGGTTCCAGCTCTGTGCCATCAGCCCGAGCGGTGATTAGGACTGCACCAGCAGAGTCTTAGCCTGACAGATGGCAACACACGGAGCTGGCTGACAGCACTGCTGACGGCGCATTCACAGGAAGTCCCCGTCTTGCATGCACTCTACACTTTTGTTTGTTGCCGTATGTATTTTGATTCTCTCTCTCTCTCTCTCTCTCTCTCTCTCTCTCTCTCTTTCTCTCTCGCTCTCTCTCGCCCCTCCGCCGTGTATTGTTCCTACCTGTCAGAATCCGCTCACATCGCCAATTCACACAGAATTGCAACAGCACTGCCCCGGGCCTCCTGCCACGGCCACAAAGAGCGGCGGCCAACACTCGCCCCCTGCTTCATTATCTCGGCCACTGGTCATTAATCAACACCTTCCTTTTCTTTCTTGTTAAAGGTGCAGTGTGTACGATTTCATTTTTCATCGTTTTTGTCACTTCTAAAAAAAAAAAATATGGCAAAACAGTGACATACTGACATTTTCATGAATCGATACTCACAGACATGTGTTATATTTTCCATAACCCTTAAATGAGCCCGTTTATGTATATTTACATGAGGCTCCTCCCCTACGGGGGCCGCCATGTTTTTACAGTAGCCCAGAGTGGACGTACTAAACATCTGTGGAGTTTTAACGACACCTGAAGTCGACCACAGCTTCTCCTGCATGTTCAGCGGGGTGAGGGTGAGGTGATGGATATGCAACTTCACCTCTAGAGGTCACCAATTCTTACGCACTGCACCTTGAATTCATTCCGTCAGTGGTCAATGCGTTTCCAGTTATTTTCCTTTCAATCAATCGGCTTGGAAGTGCACTCCGCCGCCGTGTTAATGAATGGCCAACAGGAGTAGGAATGCTAATTGAATGACTGAATACATTAGGAGCCGTATCGAGTTCTGCAAACGGCGTGATGGATGAATGACGAGGTGGAGAGCTTCGCCTCCCACCCTGTGCGTTCTACTGCCCCAGATTGGAGCCACTGGAAGTGTCTGCGCAACACACTGTTATTGAAATGCTCTTCATCTATTTAGTCGTTTATTTTTGTTTATCCAGCGGGAGAATAGTTTTCATCCAAAAGCTTCTCCCAGGGGGAGCACACGTAACCTCTCTGATCGCTCGGAATACTTCTCGCTGTCACTTCATCGCAGCATCCAAGCTCCACGTCCTGCATGGGCGTGTTTGGCGAAATCTGTGTGTGTGTGTGTGTGTGTGTGTGAATGTACATTCATATGTACGGGAGCACGGCGGTAACGTGATTGATGAGACATGAAGAAAAGCAGAGGACGATTTCTAGTCAATCAGCCTCGTGAATAACCACCGAGCCTGTGTGCGGATTAAAAGCAGAGACGTCGGCACAGACAAAGGCTCCCATCCACGACATGCCGAGTTGTTTTGATTTCTCTCCACGGCAACACAAATTAAAAGGGGGCTAATAAAAATAGATGGCTCTGTTTTCCTGGATGCAGGAGATGAAACATAACAACATCTGAAAACCTGGATGAACACGGAAATAAGACAAATATGTGAGGTTAAAAGATAAATAAAAAAATTTTTTAAAAAGGTCTCTGCCTGAGAGCCACCTATCCAGCATTTCAGATTACAATAACATGTTTGTGGAATTTTCTGCGAGTGTTTTGTGCGGAACATTGGATTTGGAGCTCGTGTGAAGTAGATGAGAAAAAACCAGTAACAGCATTAGATGATGGGCTCCTTCACTGAAGTGCTGAAACATGATAGGACTCCATTAGCGCTGCCCTGTGGTTCCTGAGGGTCAGGTGTTGTTTAGATTCACGTATGGAGGATTCCATGACGTCCATGTGCCAATTCCATTTTTCTCAGAGGACATAATGACAGTATTAATGATTGATACACATTGGACCGTTACCCTGGGACTGAACTTGCACCTTCTTTCTCTCTCTTTTTTTAAAAATCTGTCCATTATTTGGGCCTGAAGCCTTGTTGCCTGATTGTGCAGGCGCAATGTGCCTGACACGTACCTCCTTCCTGTTACTTAACCTTTATTTGAATAATTGAGTCATGCACCAATTGGGTCATGCATGTTTTTGCTGAAATTGCACTTTCCGTTTTATTTTTTTTCTCTCTGTATTTTCTCACACATGTCTAATATTGATTTTGTGTCTTTATAGGTGAATATGGAATTAGTTTTCTATCATTGCTGCCTATGTTGGAGTGAAGCGATTTCCTCAGTGAGGTTGTTTCATTGGACTTTGGCGGTCATGAAAATAGCCATATGGTTATAGTGTAGTATAATACTATCTACACAGTGGTTTCCTGTGGGAAAAGTAATGTTGTGTTGTGTCTCTTTCACAATATCACGCTTTCTTTTAATCTCATGGACAAGAGTTGTCACTCAAACCAAAATAGAAGCACATGTATTCATTTACATTGTCAGTGTTTTGGGAATTGACTGGCAAAAATAACACACACAAAAAATTTCTAGCTCCACCCACTCAGTAAAATTGAAGCCAAGACGTCCTTGGTAAGAGCACAGCCATCTTGTTCTGATATCGTGGTGCTATGGAATCGCTCTGCCACATATTCAATCAAACGTATCTTAAATGATCATTTGTAAGAACGGCGCAGAAACCAGCCTTTAGGAGAAGCTTGGTCTATGACCTGTCCGCTTACAAGGAGGAGGTCATGTTTTACCGCTGATCTTGTTATTTTGGCTTCACTTTTTTGGGGGGGCCGTCATGTCACCATCTGCTGAATTAAAAATGAAGAGATTGAATCGTCTTTGGCACTTTGCTCATCATGTTTCCTCTCTGTTTCCTCTCTCCTCAGGTCCAAGGGTTGGAGAAGCAGGTGGACTTCTCAGACCTGGGCCCGGTGGGCTCGGTGATGAAGACTCTTCCATACGGCATGGGCGGAGGACCAGTCGGAGGGATGACGGGGGGAGTGGTCAAGCCTCCGTACCAAACCCGAATCTTCTCCACTTCCATCGACCAGACGCCGATGAAATCCAAGCCGCCCACGTACAACTTCTACAACCCCTACGACACCACCCGCAACCAGTCCCTGCTCCTGGACCAGACAGGCTACCGCTCAAAGCGCAAGCCCTCGCTAAAGACCGCCATGAAGACCAAGAAGATCTTCGGCTGGGGCGACTTCTACTTCAACGTCAAGACCATGAAGTTCAGCTTGTTGGTGACGGGGAAGATCGTGGACCACATCAACGGCACGTTCACCGTTTACTTCCGCCACAACTCCTCCAGCCTGGGAAACGTGTCCGTCAGCATCGTGCCGCCCACCAAAGTGGTGGAGTTCGAGGTCGTCCAGCAGCAGCAGCAGCAGCAGCACCTCCACCCCCACACCCAGCAGGAGGTCCAGCTCCAGGAGACCCAGCAGTCCAGCGTCGACCCCAAAGAGACCTCAAAGACCTTTAACTGCCGGGTGGAGTACGAGAAAACCAACAGGTCCAAGAAGCCCAAGCCCTGCCTGTACGACCCGTCTCAGACCTGCTTCACGGAGCACACCCAGTCCCACGCTGCCTGGCTCTGTGCCAAACCCTTCAAGGTCATCTGCATTTTCATCTCCTTCTTCAGCATCGACTACAAGCTGGTTCAAAAAGTGTGTCCGGACTACAACTTCCAAAGCGAGCACCCTTACTTGGGATAGGCCAGTGAGACCGAACTGAGGGCGCGGCGCGTAAAGAGACTATAAACGACAAAGGCGATGATACTAATGTTCAGGTGGGAAACGATAGTCCTATTGATTACAGCGAAGATGCAGGGGACAGCTGTTCTGCCTCGACGCTCCTGTGGAACGGGGATTCAAAACACGTATAATCCGAGTTTATGAAGGGTTCGAGTGCGGATGATCTCTCTGAATTACGGTCCAACGTTGAATTTGTTAACCTCTGTTTTCATTTGATTTTCCTCCCCTCCCTCCTGTAAATAATGTACTCGAACCCAGCACACTTATTGTTTTTAGATATTTGTTTCTCAGTGTTATTACTTTTTTGGCAGTGGGAGAATTGGGGTCGGAAACAGCAGGGATCTGTATTACGCCCTCCGAGTGCAGAGTGAGCCTGCGAGGCGGCCGAGGCGCTGCCGCCGCGGCCGTGCGGCAGACGTTCTGGTAGACTGACTGTTAATCATCCTCGCAGCTCTGTGTTTTTTTTCGAAAAAAAAAACCCTGGATATAAGAGAGTTATATGTATGAGAAATGCTATGCTGGATATGCATACAATATACTGTATGAAAAAGCACATTAAAATCCCTTAAACCGCCTCTCCCTCGCCCTCTCTCCCTCTCTCTTGCGGGGTGGATGTGTTCTGTGGGAGCCGGGAGCAGAATGGCAGGGCGCAAGCTGAGCTGCACTTTATCTGACGCAGCGAGGACACCATTCTCAACCAAGTTACATTTCACCCTGATTAGAAATGCATGCCCCTGCTTTCTGTGAAGATACGTCATTTTTAATTTTCTCAAATATATTGAAAGGACTGTGACATGAAAACCCCACTGTGAAACATTCGTAACGCCACAATAATGTGCCACTCCTCTCGGGGCGCTGCGTTGGTGTGTGGACTAATAGAATCCAAGGGAGGTATCTGATATGGTTTTTAATTACACACACGCACACACACACACACACACACACTGAAACTGCAAAGAAAGTTAACTGCTCTGTGTGACTGACACTCTCTGTGTGTGATGGTGGAAGCAGAGCGAGTGTGACACATCTGATTAAACATGTAGAACAGGGGTGTCAAACTCATTTAAGGTCAGGAGCCACATACGACCCAATTTGATCTGAAGTGGGCGGGACCAGACAAATCACCGCAGAATGACCCAGAAACAATGACAACTCCAAATGTTTCCATTTCTTTCACTGCACTTGTGATTTTAATGAAATTACTGATCATTTAAACTGATTGATATGTATTGAAATAAAAAAAATGTCTGAATGTCATGAACCAAGTGGACGTCTGGTGGACCGGCTTTGTGTTTGACACCCCTGATGTCGAAGTTAAGTTGGCTTCCTTGCTGCTGCCACAGAAATGACCTCAACTTCCTCGCGTTGTTCATTTCATCTGCGTCATGCGGTTGTTTTTTTTATTACCACTTTTGCTTTACTTTGAAATTGTTTCCCCATTCCCATCATGCAACATCACCTTTGCTTCATAGATTCACAAGTCTGCAGTCATTTGTATCCATATCATTACAACTGGCTCTAAATAAATGAGACAGCACCACTACAGATGGTTGGTATTATTCTGGAGAGACCTCTTATACAGAGATTTCATTTAAAATCTTTTTTCTTTTTCTTTTAAAATCTATTATTTATTTATTTTTCATCGCACTCTGGCTCTCGCATGTTTAAAGCCAATGATTATACAATAATGTGTATTGAGCAGCTTTTCCATATATCAGGTTTCCACTTGGAGAAGATGAGCAGAAATGTATACTTCATATTTGAGTGTAGAAACCCCATCAGACTCAGCCAGTTGCATGGGCAGGTATTAGAAACGTATGTGAGGAAGCTTCGAGGCTTAGTCATATTGGCTGGTTTGATTATTGTACACTGCACATCTGTCAACAAGGAAAACAATCAAAACAAACCGTATGGGTCAGATGCAGTGTAATAGAAACTCTGCAGAGCTTTACAGTAAAAGCATCGGGGGGAAACCATTCGGTCAGATTTGGACAAAGAAGAAAGAAGTCATTTTTGAGATTAGATTGGGGATTTCTGACGGGTTCAAATAAATAAACTAAAAATTAAAAAAACAGAGCCCAAAACAAAGAATGGCTCTGTGAGGATGGAGCAAGGAAACCATGCAAAAGAATTAGGAAAGAATGCAACATATTTGTCCAGGGAATCCAGAGACAGTCATCCAAAGATTTTCCCCGTGATCATTCAGACACTTCACCACATAATGCAAAAGTAACCCCTCTCTCTCAATCACCTGTAATGGGCCACTGCGAGTCTGTGATGATCCCTGTTGTCTGCCTGTGTTTTCCTATTGTTTTGCTTTGATGGGGATGTTTCTTGGCAGCGGCGACAGGACTGGCAAGTGCTGGTGTGGAGCCTAATTCGCTCGTTAGAGAACCAGCAATTCTCCATTAAATGTAACGTTCTTACCAAAGTATTGGCTTGAAATGTAAGTTGGGCGTGAGCCAGGTTGTTAAAGGGGGGCTAACTTTGCCGTATCGACAAAGCCTGCACACTATACCTTCAAAATAAAGAACCCCGAAGCACCGGTCCTCCCTCATACCACCTCTCACGCCCCTGCACAGAGTTACAGGCCCTGTGCTCGTAACACATGCCATCTGACAGTAATGGTGCAGGGAATTTCATTAGATAACGCGCAGTCAATGCTAATTGAATCTTCATCTCGCGCGGGCTCGATACCCTATTATGCTCATGATCAATGGCGTGGAGCTGGAGGTCCGGGGAGGTCTGTGTACCTAACACAAGCCGCCGAGGACGGTCGGGGCACGGAGATTGATGGCGGCGGCTGCAACCCAGATTCTCCGGAGTTCCCCTCTTTGTTGCACCGACACTCGACGGTCATTGGGTGACGAATCACCGGGGCAAGTTGTTGTGGATCCTTGTGTGTGTGTGTGTGTGTGAGTGTGTGTGTGTGTGTTTGTGTGTGCCTTTGTGTGTGACCCCCTCAGATGTGATTACATTTTTAATGCGCCTGTGTTGTGTTGTCTAAGTAGTTTTCCCACACATTCCATCAAAAATATATTTTTAACTAGTGCATAATGGTTAAGACGATGCTCACATGTTTACTAAACATGACTGTACCATTGGTCTTGTGGTATGTATCAGTAGTTATGAGCCTTAGTAACACGTGACCATGCAAAGACCTTTGTAAGCCCATCTCATATCAACACTTTCATATAAATGAATAT
>JAFBJT010089223.1:54472-92275 GCA_016785325.1 Chascanopsetta lugubris
GAAAGTAAATCAAGTACAAACCGGTGCTAACACGGGCTAAACAATGTACTGTCATGAATGTAACAACACATATTTAATTATGTTAATGAGAGTTCAAAGTCAGCTTTCTAGCTTCTCATTTAACTGCAGGGGTGGAAGATATGAACGCTAACTTCGACACGACACACGGTTGTATCCATTAGCTTGTTTACCGTTAGCTCATTTCAGTAAGCGGCTGAAACGCGACAGGGAATCCACTAAGGTATCGTGACACTCCTCTTCATTAATATCTGCCTCTTCCTCCACTTTTAAAGTGAAATACGACATGTATATCCGGATCAAATGGCTCTGACATTGCCGGTCTGTCTGACAACATACACGAAAGTCCGGCTGCAGCCGCAGCCACACGGTGAAACACGCCCCTAGCAACCAAAACACCCTCTCTTATCGCTGGTTGGGTACCGGGTCGAGGCGGCGTCCACAACGGGATGACGTCAGAAGAACAGCAGGAAAAATAAGAAACTACAAGCAGTGTGAACGGGCGACCGGAAATATGCGTTTGCGAGTCGCTTCCACCAAACTTTACTCTTTAAAGTGACGTACATGAACAAAACTCACGTTGAGGCACGATGGAGACTAACGCCTCGAGCTCTGCATGGATGACGAAGATCGCGCCCACTTGTCATGCATCAGGATCAGTGACAACACACGTGGACCTCACTCAAGATGCCATGTAATCATACACAGTACACACACACACACACACACACACATTTGTTTTTGTTGTCATATCACGGTGTTAAAAGCCTTAAAGCCACGCCAGCTGTTATTGGTCCTCTTACCACAAGGAGTTGAGGTCCAAACCCTTCCCTTCTCTTCTTCCCCTGATACCGAACCATAAAATGCCCCGGGCTCTCGCCGCGGCGTTAAAACGACACTGACCATAGTTGAAGTCGACGCGATCAAAGCTCTTGTTGTGGGAAAAGTCCACTGTGATCAGAGACTGCTCCTCCCATAGACATTTCCACTCAGGGGTTGGCTCACACAAGCTTTTCTGTTCTCACACACTCAGATGCTTCTTATCGGTTTGGTTCCCACACACTCTCTGCAACATAGGGCCTTATGCTCATTTGTACTGCATTGTTTCTCTATCATTAGGTTTCCAAAACAAGGTGTTCGAATAATGTCAATGAAGCAAAAAAAGAAAAGAAAAAGAAAACAGACCCCAAACCTTCACACCGCTCTGTGCTCAGGCCCTTATTATGTTGCTTCATTTTTACTTCTTCATTCAATTTTCCATTCATTTATCCTCAGACCACTGAGTCCATGCCATACTAGGTTTGTATATGTACGCTTCATACAAATATAAAATATTTAAAAAAAATACTTTCATGTACTTCAACATGTCTTTCAACATTTATGAACAAGAGAGTGCCAGTGATTTATAGTGTCCTATACACTCTTATCTGGAACTGTAATTGCAATGATGTGCCACATGGTGGCACGTTCAAATGTTTCTCCACGCTGACTGAGGCTGCAGGAGAGGAGCCTGCAGGCTGAGGCAGCAGTGGTGAGCAGTTGCAGCACCTCTCCACAGTCGGCATCAGCAGAGTCGGGTCTCTGTCCTTTTCCCCCTCGTCGGACCTTGAAAGGGTCACGACTAAAGTTCAGCGCGCTGCTGATGCTGTGCACGCTGGGCAAAGACAATGTGCCGTGACCACAGGCCAAAGATCATAGAGATCGTCTTCTATAGGGACTTTCAGTACAGATGCGACAGCAGAATTTACATGTGCACACACACACACACACACATATATATAAATATATACACACTGTATTTCAAAGAGGCATAAAACCACTGAGTCCGTCAGAAGCCGGAGCTGTGTTGAGAAGCAAATGGGCCAAATCAGGTCAAAGGTCAAGTGGTGTTTCTGCGAGTATGCCATTAAAGTTAGTGTGTACACCTTAATGACACCTGGTGGTGAAGCTGAATACCCCTCACCCAACCCTTCCCCTATGCATCATGTAGGAGAACCAATGGGGGCCTTCACTTATTAAAACTTAAAAAAAAAAAATAAAAAAAAATAGAAGCTTAGTTCATCTATTCTGGGCGACTGTGTTTAATGAAAAACAGAACATTCCATTAGCCGATAATCTTTGTATGCAAATAAACTGGTGCGTGTTTATGTCTGACATGACGACATCAGAAGATGTTACAATAACACAGAATGGTATGTGAAAATGAACCTTTTTGTAATTTGTGTTATGATCCGTCCTCTGGGCAGCACTGAACTGCAGTGATACCGATTTAAACGTTGCTTCATCTGTTGGTCAGGTGTCAAAGCAAAGCCACTCAATAAGGTACACACGTAAAATCAATAATACATTGACTTTCCACGTTTGTTTGTGTTCAGAGGTCAAATGTTTATGAGACAGCAGCTGTTTGAAAGTCACTCCCTAATCGCCGCAGACCTGAGCCGTTGACTTTGCCGAGGAGGTTTGGAAGTGAGACTTTGTACCAATGAACACTTTTGATTCCAACTGAGGTTCAGTGTGTTAGATTTAGGGAAAATCATCCAAATTCATGTAACAATGGTAATAATTCACATCATAGGTTTACTGATAAATGATTACTGGTATTTTTAGTGTATTACCTCCGAGTGGCAAAAAAACAAAACAAGTACAATCCGGTGCAGGAAAAGTAGATGAATGAATAATACTCACAGAATCTCACTTCTTGTCTTTGCTTTGAGGCTCCTGGAACTGATCCTGACGGTTGCTCAGACACTTGGGTAGAAAGGAGCTTCGACGATAATGTGCCTGTATCCAAAACATCAAGTCATAATGTAGTTTTGCTCTCTTACAAGAAACGGGCAAATGAAAAAAATTCCAATCAAATTCCCAGTGACGTAAGAAAGTCACATTCTCAACAAGAGTCTCTTCGTACTGTAGTTTATATTTCCTTGAATGAGTTAGTGTTTCACTCCCCTGAGAAATCCAAATAAATCTCTTGGTTCAGCTTGACGGGAACATTGATCGTACCAACCTCAGCATCTGCAATAACACAAGATTTACTTGCACATTCCCACTTGAATTAAACCACTATTATAAACTACAAAATATATATAATAGTTAAGCATTTCTTAGCAAAGGAACAGGGAGGAAAAATACTTTATTATGAGTTTTAATTTGTTCACAAGTAGCCATGATACAAGTAATTTCCAATTACTCGCAAGACAACGAGAAACACTAAAAATGTAACCGAACAAAACTTAAAACGAATGTGTTTCCAAGTTGTGTGAGGTGAGAAGTGTGCGTTGCTGCTTTGGGCTGGAGCTCTGAAGCTTTTCCAGTAAGAATCGCATTTTCCAGGCTGAACATAATCAGAAGTTAGTGTGATCTGATATGTAAATTCATACCTTCATAAAGATGAACTCTGGCATTAACAGCTGATAGCCCTCCCCCAGAACGGAGACATAGTGGAGGTGAAGAAATACAAATGGGTTGAGAAGCGGCATGTTTGAGGCCATGTGCAGCGACAGCCAATGTTCCTGTGAGGAACCTGCGAGAGTGGATCTGCGGCATCGAATGAGCCTCAGCTTCATTCTGGCATAAATCGAACAACAAGTGCGACGCCAACAGCACAGAACAGACAGAAGCTATAAAACAACGTAGACAGACTGCGGAGTCAGAATTTTAGCAGCCCGCCATTGTAAAGCACCGGGTGCACAAAGAAATAGGCAGGAGGGGGAGGAGCCACATAGCATGTAGCCTCATAAATATCATGGACACAAATGCTTCTCGTTGACTTAAGATGCACCGTCATATTTCAAACGAACACAACTTCAGCATTATAGGCAAAGTCTTCGATTTGCAACTTCTTTTCCAGTGTTAATGCATGTACTATTGCTTAGAAAATACAGAAATATATATATATATATGGTCTTTGGTAAATGGCAAAATGTACTGGAATGTTGATACAACAATCTTATTAAAATGTATTAAAGGTGCCGCTGCATCAAAGGCTAAACTATGACATGAAATGCCTTTAAAAATGTGCAGCCTCGTTCGCTGGTGATGACATCTCGACCTCGTCCACAAAAGTGAGTAAAAACTAGTCATCATTGTCAGACTGTATCCGAGCGTTCTACAGTTCAACAGCACCAATGGCTGATTGATACTTGTTGAGCAATGCAAAAAAAGTGCAATTTTAAATATTAAAGCCACATCCTTTACGTTTGGGAGAACTTCCTGTCACCTCTGAGTTTTTGGTTTACAGCTGAACATCGGCACGAAAAAAAAAATGCACAAACAAAAAACAGTATAAAATGGACCTTCAAACCTTCAAGTAAACTGGTTTTATGAAAAGTGTGATGGTAGTTTGTTGTCGACATGTTAGGAAATACAAAGACTTTCTTTCTGAATAGCAGTTAGATGAGAAGTTTGATCAGTATTCTAACTTTAAGAGTAAAGCTAGGCAACAGTTCGCTTAGCGTGGGTGCAGTAAGTTTAGCTTTGTATGCATTTAGCCTAGCTTTCAAAAAGTTAGCTTTGGAGACAATTAGACTAGCTCCTAAAATACCAGTTTTTAGCTAGCTGCTATTCTGGATATCAGTTTTCCTCTGTTTGAATACAGCTTTACCGATTGATATCATCATACAGGCGAGCTTCCCTCAGCATGAAGTATGGAATTAAGGGAGACAGGTAACGTTTTGGCAAGAAAGGAAATGACAAACATTCATTGAATGATAAGCTTAGCTTGTTTGGATTGCAAACAGTTGGGCAACAACTGCAAAGTTAATCACATAGCACGAATGTCCCAAAGATTTGGTCCATACATAAGTTGAATTATAAAAATAACATTCAGTGGTTCTGTGATTTCTTTTTTTTTTTTTTTGGTTTTCTCTTTGGTTTCTTGAAAATCCTTATAATCAATGACAAGAAGTCTTTTATTGGTGCTGTCAGGGGTAACGGTTTCCTTCTCTACTATCGTAAATGCTAAGCTAAGGATATAGTAATTAAGAAGTGCCCGTTAGCTTAGGATATCATGAAGAGTGGACCAGAGAAACAGCTAGCTAGGCATTCTTGGTGAGAGAGCGAGATAGCGTGGTTGCTACACTTCCAAAACTGTTATTTTAACATAAATAACAACGATCAACAAACGACAGAGCACCATTGTAAAACTATGAAATACTGTTGCTTCCCTCACGACAATGGCAAGATTTGAAGTTCGGTGAGCATTTTCTCCATGTATTTAACCCTTACTAATAATGGCTGATACCTGTTCCCTGGTTAGCTTAGCTTAGCACAAGGAATAGAACAGGGAATGTGATAGCTAGCCTAGCTGGGGTCATTTCTCATTTAACTCGTTAAGAAAGAAAATCAATATATTTCCGTACGAGTCAAAACTTAAAAATAAAACTGACACTGCTCAAACAGGTCCAAGGAATGGAGACGATCACACACACACACACACACACAAACACACACACACACACACACCAGCAAGCACACACCCACTCATACACACACACACACAGCATAATATCTGGTAGTTTTGCTGAAATGCAAATTTCTTGGTACATCCTCCCAATGATTACATTTACATCTCTCATCATCTTTCGGTGGAATGTACTGTAAGACATAAAGTCATCAACACACTTTTCAGCATCTAAATCTTCGAAAAAAATCCAGCAACAAAATGTGCACTGAACTAATGCCACCATTTGTTGACGTATGTAAAAATAAAACTCAACTCCGGGGAATCCTTGCACATGAAATCCAGTTTTTCTGTGAGGATTCGGAATGTGTAAAAAAAATCTGTCTTTAGGAATGACAACACTAATTTGGGGTCACAGTGGCATCCAGGTCCAGGTCTTACTGCATTTACAGGCGAAGCTGAAAGAATGAACTGGATACCATGTCGGAGAGAAAACAAACTCCCTAATACCCAGCTGTGGAATGTTTCTACTCAGAAGTACGGAGGTGCATCTTTGCAAAATTACATTTTCCCAAGATAGAAAAGAAAACAAAAATGGGAGATATTCCAGTTCTTCCATCTCCAAAAACCGTAGAGATATATTTTGCTTTAAACATCCAAAATATAAAGTACCTATTTCTGTCTTTTATAAAAAAAAATTCCTTGAAAAATACAATAAAATTAGATTTCCAAAAAACTATTCGTGCAAATTGGAGTTTGACTTGACATACTTGAGACTTAAAGAGAATCACAACGCAACGTGCAGCGACTGCTCTGCCGCCTGCTCTGTTCTGTGTGCTGGATGAACGTTGTGGTCGGGCTGGAGTCTTTCCTCCGAGTTCCTTGTGTATTTCACGCACTGAGGACCTCCGACCGGGGGCAGAGTCAGCTGGATGCTGTCCGTCTGAGTGAGCAGAGGCGTAGAGGTGATCCAGCTCTGAACGTCCGACGGCTCTAAAGTCTTATCGAGACACTCGGAGTCTTTGGTAGAAGGAGGCCGCTGCTCCTCCGAGGGTGGAGGGGTATCTTTGGTATGAGGAGCAGAGTCCACCTCTGTTGGAACTAAAGTGTAGATACTTGACAGACCCTTCTCACAGTCTGTGGGCCCCAGCGGGCTCCTCTGGCCATTTTCGTCATCTGTCTGTACGACTGGCGCCATTTTGGCGTGTGATGTCTTGGAGCCGGAGAAGCTCCTTTGGTCTTTTTTATTGCAACCTTTCGGGGGAGGCTTGGTGAGGGACAGGAAAGGAGGCTTGGGGCTGAGCCGTGACCCCGCCTTGACCCTACTCAGGCTGAGGATGTTCCTGCGAGTTTCAGCGGGGAGTTTATCCAACTGCCTTCCAACTTGAACCGGGTTGGAAAACACTGTGGCTTGACACGCCCTGTAGAAATATCTGCAAACAAAATCGAAACCAGATTATCGGGAGACATCAGCACTCTTCTCTTCATGGAGATCATCAACGGCGGCATCTGGAAGGAATCACTGATACCATTCCCTTTTTAAAAGGTTCAAAACATTGGAGAAGCAGGCCTGTGTATGAACTCGTGAGAAGTAATCAGCAGTGTACCTGGGCAGCAGCGCGGTTACAGGTGTGATGACACAGAGCAGGTAGAAGAGAGGGTCCTGCAGCAGCCTCTGCATGGTCCAGTACGGGTTAGAGGGCGTGTAGCAGGTGGGGCAGGAGGCATTGTAGCACAGAGCTACGGTGAAGAATAAGGCAACGCTGAAGGTGATCGACAGCCAGTTCATCCAGGTCTGTAAGGAAATGAGACAGGAGCAAGTTTGGTCGATTTACTTCATTTTCCTTTCCCAAATGACGACAAGCTGAAAATACAAATTGACACAGAGCAACGTGACTCCATCATTGTTTACAAACTGACTCCATGTTATCGAGGCATGCGACACTACGATTTGGCAACTTTCAATCAAGTTATGTCCAAAAATTACGCATAAAATCATCAGGACTGGAGAATGTTTATTCATCATCTCTGGATCCAAAATTAATGCTACGATAAACACAGACAAACCACAGCGCAGTTCCAAAGTTTTTCTTTTACTGATCTGCGCCTGGAATTCATTCGGTAGTGTCATTTAATCACTCGTGACACTGTAGCTGTTGACTTAAGCAGTCAACTGCTGAATTATTGAATCAGATTCTGACTTATGGTTATGGAGTAATTTAGCCGATCAGTCATGTGGAAATTTGTCTTATAGCTAGAATAGTCCATGATGAAAACAAGACTCGTACCTTCACAACCAAACGACAGTTTAGAGACACTCAGCTGCACCATGAGACTCCATCACTACCCCGTCTCTGAAGCCTACAAACTGTACCTTTAAATCTTCAGGATATGACATTCATTGCACCATGTAAGTGACATTGCGCTGAGCTGTAGTCAGTTGAGTTGTGTACCGTACGTCCCCCTGTGTAATCAGTTTAATCCATGAAGGAGAAAAATGCACTGATGTTTCATCCTTGAGTTGACAGGCTGATTTGACATCTGACAGAGAAGTATTGTCTCTCAAACACACACAGACACGTGCACGCACATATGCCTGCATGGACACGCATGCATAATTAATTATGGCCTTTGAGTGACTGTATGCGGGAAGCGAATGAGCGCTGCCTGCTGTCCCCTCAAATACCTCTAATTGACTTTCGCAGCGGTTTGCCAATCACGCGTGCATTATGTTCCTGAGCAGCCGGAGAATGACGTGGTCGCCAGCTGAGCTTTTGGAAAAATGTTTACCCTCAGTTGCAGCTGCTTACTACGAACACTTCCAAGGGGGTTGGTGGTGAAAGATACATTGTTCACCTTCAGAACTTGTCGGGCTAAATTTTACGGCCAGGAGAAGCCTCTGATTGAATGCAGGGTCACGAGTTTAAAAATAGCTCATGACCAAGATTTGTGGGTTGGTTTATGAGAAACATGCGTGGACACCCAAGAATGGGGTAGGTGTTCAGAAGAGAGAAATAAAGGGGTGGTCTTAGCTGGGGCAAGCGAGGTGGTGCTGCATTGTGGTACAGAATGTTGGAGGCAGACAGAGTGGATCTGATATATAGGGCCGTGATGCTGCAGTGCCTTCCGTTCGATATCATCAGCAGGCAGAGTTAAACATCCACGTGGCTTTTGGCCTTCACAGCCAAAATACGTTTTAGTGAGGAGAGGGAACGCTGGCGGACAAGAGGCATTTATTCATAAAGGTCTATTAGTGAATGTAAAGTAAATGAATGAATAAGTGGTGGTGGTAGGAGGAGGGGGAAATGCTGAAATGCTGCAAAGGAGAAAAAAACCCCAGTTGCCAGAGTTTAAGTCACACATTTGGAAAAAAAACCCAACATTTTGTGAGAAGGAAAAGTGATGAATCTGCAAGAGATCCATCTATCCATCATCTGCACCACTTTTGCTTTGAGGTTTGTTTAGGGGCTGGAACCAATCCCCCGCTGACAGTGGGTAAAACCTGGACATATCAGCTGTCCATCACTGAGCTGTCATCCAGAGACACATAAACAACAACTCACACGTTTATGTACACAGGCGATTTTTAGTCGTCTAATACGCTAAGTTGTTTAAAACAGTATACTGCACTCCACTCCACAATAAAGAGGATCAAAGCTGATTCATTTCTGGGGATCATCCCCTTTGATTTTAAATCACAAGCTCAATTGTCCATTAGCGGACATGCAGACCGTCCTCATTACTGTGGTCTGCAGTCATTTTCTGTGTTTTGTGTTTAACAGCTCTAACTTTATCAAATTTGATTCGATTTCCTTTTTGAAACGATGGGTTGGGGATCAGCCTTCTGCACAGACTGAGGCAGTCACATGGGTGCCCCAGTCTCTCCCAATATATAAACCAAGAGATAAGGAGAGACAGGGGCACAGACTTCAGAGACGTCCTTGGGAGAAAGTCAGGATTGCATAGTGCACATCACAACTGGAGTCAAAACAATGAGCTCTGACTATTTGTGTGGTAAAAATATCATGGACAATATTTCTTTCTTCATTCCTCTTCAACACCTTGGAGGTACAAATTATACTATGGCTGCTCGACACAGAAGAGATTAAGCTCCATGTTTTTTTATTGAAGTGGGGGGAATGTTGGGTAGTGGGTTTCAGGCTAATGACAGGACGGTCTTTCCGTGTGGTGTTCTTTTTGCAAGGTGGTTGTCGATGCTGGTATGTCTCTGTATGTTGGCATTATGATAGACTGCAGACGCCCCATCCCCTTCAAGAAAAGCAGCAAACTACTGTAAATAATGGATTGATGGAAATATGTGAGAAAACAAAACAGCAGCCAAGAATCTATAAAATTCTAATGTAATTCTAATGTAATGGATAGATACAAGACTATGTCTGGCAACATTTCAATTCAATTCAGGCACAGGATCAATGAACTTTACATTCTCCTTTCTTATTCTGCATCCACCACAATACACACCTCTCTATCCAACATGGTTCCATCTCCACTTTCAAACCAGTTTCATCATCTTACTCTCCTGCCTTCAGACCAGTGTCACAGCTCAGCCCTCTTTGGCTCCATCCAACAAAGTGCCACTCCCAGTTTGCCCTCAGCCTGAGTCTGTAACAGTTCTTATCGCCACAATAAATCTTCACTTTATCACTTCAAACTGTGTTCTGCAGTTAGATTCACACATTCATACCCACAACAGATTCAGATTATACCTAAAGTAAGTCTGCAAAGGGTGATAATTAATACAGATCTTCAACAAGAGGTAATGGTCTGAGTTTGTTGTGATACTTCTCTTGGCAACAAAAAAAACACCCACTGAGTGGTGACATCAGTGATTTGAAAATGAAGTGCATTACCCAGGTTTTGGTCTCGATTCCCAAGTGTAGCAGAATGGTAAATAGAGCGAGGGTAGTGATGGGAGTCCCCCATGTAAACAGATCCACGTCAGAGTCAGCGTAGGCCTGAGGAGGACAAGAAGACGGAAAGCAGGAGGCGGAGTCGGGGCGGAAAGAGGGGAAATGATGAGTAAGTCACAGCAACAAAGGGAATGAGGACCAGCTGATGGAAAACAAAAAGCAGACTCACAAAGTAAGGAATGAAGAAGCAGACCAGACTTTGGTAGAAGGCATCAATCATGTTCATCCAGAACATATATGGCTTGTATTCCTGAAATGAACAAACAAACAAGTTAGAGTGATGAAGCTCATTAATGTGACAGATGGAGATATAGATGGAGATCAAATTGAAGCGCAGTGTCATTGTATAAGATGCTGTCATTAGTCGTAATGTTAAAACTCTGTATAATAATAGTCCCTGAATCATTCCTTCATAAAGGTACCTTTTGTTGATCAAAATAAATGGTGTGGAATATTGTCTTAGATACATGTATAATTATGATGTTTGATGACAAGAAAGTTTTTGTAGCCTGGAGTGGCAAAGGAAACATGTTCTTCAAATGGTCAATCTGACAGCTCTTTTACATCAATCAATCAGCAAGAGGAATAAAAATCATGTTTTCAAATTGTCAACTTATTCAGTGAATTGTCAAAAAAAAAATACTAATTTTATTTTTGAAAGATTACAATTTGTTATTTTGCTGAAAGCAAATATGTCATGGGACTCAAGAATAAATATTTGATTACTTCAAAGTTATATTAGCGAGATCATTTGTGTTTGCATTTGTGTCTGTCTCTCTGTTTATCAGTTTGTCTGTTTGCGAAGCCAAATTCTCTGAAATCTCATCATGGCATATAATGACTCAAAGAAGAACCCATTAGGTTTTGGAGCAGATTTGTAGAAACAAGCAGGAATGTGTTTTTTTCCTCTTGGTTGAAGATTGTGGAATAGGAAAGTGATGTGACTGATGAATTTAAAAAATGTAAATATCATTTCCAGGAAGGTTTATCAGCAGCGCACACAAATCTCCAAATGTCCAGACCTAGGATTTTTCTGGAAGTCTGCACAGTGTCAGAGTAGAAGAGAAATTCTGACTGAACCTCGGAATTCTGTCCGTTCACGTAGAGCTGAGGTAGTTGTTGGAGAGTCTCCGCCGACACATCTTTGTCCAGAGTGCCGGTGATGAGTTGCGGGAAGGCAGAAAACATCAGGTTGAAGAAGATGAGATACCACTGATCAATCATGGCCGATCCTGAGAATCCACAGTGGAACTGATACCAGAAGATGAGCGCCACAAACATCTGCAGGGACCAAAGACAATGAAGATGGATTCATGAGGGGGGGCGGGGGAGGAATGGCAATATTTTGACAAAGTTATTTCTCATTTCATTGACAAATAGATTACTCCTGTTTTGGGGGAGTCTGTAAAAATTCAATGGCCACTTTATTGTCTACACCAATCTAAGTGTTAATTAATGCAAATATATGATTGGCCAGACACGTGGCAGCAACTCAAAGCATTTGAATATGTGACCATGGTAAAGACAGTCTGCTGAAGTTAAAAGTGAGCATCAAAACAAGCTATTCGCGCCAGACGGGATGTTAACACACTATCCTCCGGGGAAAATATGCGGTGTGGCAGTTCTGTGGGTAAAATGCCTCATTGATGACAGAGGAGAATAGCCAGACTGGCTCATGCTCAGAGGGAGGCAACAGTGACTCGAATTATCGCTCGCTACAACCAAGATATGCAAAAGAATATCTCTGAATGCACATGTCTAGCTTTGAAGCAGATGGGCCTACAGCAACATTGGCGCTATGAAGGTGTAAACCTAATGAAATGGCTGGTGTGAGTGTGTGAAATCACAAATATAGGTACACAGAGAGAGAGAGAGAGAGAGAGAGAGAGAGAGAGAGAGAGAGACGCTTACGGCATTTTTGTAGAAGAAGTAAAGAATCATGTTGGCCAGCCGAGAGTAGCACCAGTGTCCGTGGACCAGGAGGAGCTTCTGGAGATATGAGAAACGTGGGAGGGCGAAGTCGCTCGCCATCACGGCCTGAAAAACACACACGCACACACCAAAAGTAGTTGACTTCCTCCCTCATCAGGGTTTTATATGCGCAATTATTTAAAAATGAATGCAGGACATTTCTGCTAATCTCACTTGAATGTGTTAAATGAGTCTTTCGCAGCTCTAACCCCCCCTCCCCCCCAAAGCAATAACCCTTGAAGGTGTCATCCACCTTTTGGGATTCCACGCAGCGGTTGGAAAGCTGCCAGTCTCATCGATCAACATCTACAACACGACCCTCCCTGCAGTCGAGACAGTTTAGGGCTTACATTCCAAACAATGCTACGAGCTCTTTATGACACCTCTCACCTGTCAACTTTATCTGTCAACAAGAAAAATAACAGCAGATGCCTCATTGTGCAGTAATTTAATTTCTGCCGCGCTCCAATAACGGCATCGTAACGACTGCATGGGGAGCGAGCGCTTAACAGGAGAAAGGTGTGTTAATCATAATGCACCGGGCCGAGTGGAGAAACGTGCATCTCAGCACACCGTGGAATCCTGAGGAGTGACTGCTGTCTCATTAAGGGCAAGTTTGATTAACAATGATTAATCTAGCGGCTGTGCTAAGGACAAGATAGCGGGACTTTAACAGATGTGCTACACATCAGCACACTCGTAAAGCCTCCCTGGAAGTTAATTGGGAAGCTCCATCATTGCTATGCAAGATCACCTTACTGGAACAGGGTGCTACCATTAAAGACGTGAGAGCGAGGCGTGGGTCAACATCTTTTTGTTGTCCCCCCCTCCCCATTTTTCCACTGCCTGGCCAAGGCACTTAAAAAAAAAAAAAATTAATAAAAAAGATTATCTAGCTGCTATAGTGCAACACCACTACAACCCTCCTATGTTTTGGATATCTCATTTTAAACAACTACATCTTACATTTCGTACATTTATCAACCTTGATTTCCAGTTTATTCCAATACAGACCACTGATTTAAAAGAACAATTGCAGTCAATGACTCATGTATGAACATATATGGAAATTACAATAAATATGGTAATATGGTAATAGCTTTTGTGTTGTGCCTCAGTGTTGCCCTTTGATGACAGAGAGAAAAGTCACCCCATGTGCAAACCCTCTATAACCATCTGCCAACATGGGACAAATTTGACGATATGGAGACATGCTGATTTCAGAGCAGTTGGTTTTGTGAAGTGTAAAACATGTGTGACCTTGATGGGATACAAAGGCAATGCTGAGATTTTTTTTTTAATATTGAACAACACTGTTGCGTGTGAGATTGTATACAACATGGTTGTCTCCCTCCACTTCTAATGAGTGTACTTGCTGTGCATGTAATGCGTGTACGTAACAGCAGTCACTTTGACACTGTCCGTGAGTAATTAGGGTAAACGTACCTCACATACGTCTTAATGATCCGACTGCATGTTGGGTCACAAACTGCCCCAGGCTCAAATATAAGAAATGATAAAGCCTCTGGTTTCCACATAACGTGGTTGGCGGGCATTTAAAACCGCAAATGTACACTGTATCCGGTTAAAGTGCCCGTCCTTAATGTCGCCTTTGCTGTGGTATAGCTCATGAAATCACGGGAGGAAGAGAAGCTGGTGTAGATGGAGCTAAAGAGCTCATAAAGTGCGGAGATTCTCTGCAGGACGCAGTGCTGAGTCAGCAGCACACAGGCAATCCTATTTAAAGGAAGTGTATGGATGTGGGATAAAACACACACTTAAGAGTAATGAAAAACCATTACCTATGCTAAAGAACCCCCGAGTCTCCTCTGGTCCCCTCGTCTTCTCCCCAGTAGATCATTTCACTCCCTCTACTCAACCTCATCCCATCCCCGGGTTTATCTTTTTTATGATCGCCTTCAAATCAACCAACGGCTTCATCCACTCCCACTCCGCTCTGACACTCTCGACGCGCCGTTCTCTTACAGCAGAGTCACTCCCACGGTTCTCCTTACCTGCATGCCCTCCTGCCCTGAGATCCCCACGCCCACATCCGCCACCTGGATCATGCTGACATCATTGGCCCCGTCACCTGCGATTTAGAGGAAATGAAACATAAGTTGTAATGAGGAGATGGACAGGCCGAGGGAGGGACATCAAACTTTCACAGCGCTGTCTCGTTCTTGGGCCGTCATGTTTCAGAAGCTGTGCGTGTTTGTCTAAGTGACTGTTTAGCTTTTCCTCGTCACCATCTCCTGTCCAGAGTCAGTCTAGCTGCAGTGGTTGATGAGCACTTTTTTGTTTTTGCTCCACTTTGTGTTTTGATGAGTGGGAGGTGAAGTGTCGGTGGGCAGAGAAGTGTTTTGTTGTCACAGGAGTAAACAGTTAAACTAGATTGGCAACGCCGGCGAAGTACAAGAGGTAGGTGGTGATGAGAGCCGACAGAGGTTAGCAGTTTGTGAGCTGTGTGCTCAGTAATACTGTGTATATTCAGACATATCTACGCTAATATACAAACATAAATATATGAAAAGCATAAAGCACATAAATACATTAATATTCACTTTCTCCTACTATCCAGAAGAGAATTCAATATAAAACAAATACTGCCCTCTTGTGCATTTGGAGTTGGCAATGGTGTCTCAGCTGTTGGCCATGACCTTTGGCCTCATTTTAATATCATATATCTAATATTTAATGTCAAACACATCAAACGCAAAACATATTTGGAGTATTTTCTTTAAATTCATACTCATTCCACACATAGATCTTGTACTGCAAAATTTCTGTTGGATCAAGTAATCATTGTTTTCTCTCCAGAACCCGTGTTAACAGTCAAAATTGGTCACCAAATTAATTTTCTGTTCTGTGGAATCTTTACATCTTAATTGTCCAAACCCAGGATCATGTCTTTTTTACCTTCTTCACGATAAATCCTACAGCACATTGTAATTTAGAGAGTGGATCACATAAATATACGTACTGTCAACACCACCTACCCGGCTGCCTCTTCCCAAACTTTGTAACGGTCACCTTCATACAGGACCGAAAAAAGATCCAAAATTGTGCAAAACCCCTCTAACTTCTTACAGCGTGCAGAGCCAGTATGTTTACCATTCCAATGGGTTTAGCGTCTTTTTTTCTTGCTTACTCTTCACAATTTCAATCGCTGTAACAGCAGAAAACAAATGACATGCTGAAATGTTATGCGAGGCAAAATATAATTAACATATAGACGACGGCAGGTGGTGGCCCCTTTCTCGTTAGCATCTGAAAAGTGAAAACGGTGGGAAAAAAAATAAGATAAAAGATAAAAGATTACAGCGCTGATAGATATCGGAGCCCCACTGTCGTCATTGTGGTGCTGTTTGTGGCTGCTGTGTTTCGCCCCGCCAACATAGCAATGATAGAAAAACGCTTGTCAGGCGGAAAATGGGACCTCCAACACATAAATGGAAAACAGAAAAAGACAGTGGTAGGTCATGCCGACATCCTCATGTCACCTCCGTTATGCTACAACTGCATAATCACTCAGGCGTCCTTAAAATAATACTGTTTCAACTCGGTGCAGTCAGAACGCTGTGTGTTTGAGGAGTGTGTTCTTTGCTGCTAAAACCTGAAAATCAAGGTCGGCTCATAGCAACACTGCAGCAAGGTGAAACAACGCATTGATATTCATGACAAAAAGGGTGGAGGAAAATATGGCATTAATTATTAAACAAGTTTAGATGTTGTTCCCTCATGATGTTTGAACCTTTGGGGAATTAGTTTGCATGTGCGTATGGATGAGTAATTACTGCTCTGGGGTTATTTGACAGAGATGCACAGTAGTTCATTTTTTCAATATAGAGTGCGATTAACCAATTTTTACAGTCCAACACTGATACTACTACTACTTCATATTGTTGCACAGGCCTCGTCGTTGCACATAGATGAGATTTTTGCATTCGCTAATACGTTCATTACATGCACCATTTCACTTACAGTTATATTGTTGCATTAAGGATACGTTCGGTACTTCCTTTCGCAGTGGAAGAAATGGGATGTAAAATAATCATACATATTGTGTTGACAAATTCAAATACAGGGAGGGCTACCTAAGGGTTTTTCTAGTGTTGATATTTCCGGCATCTCTGTGCAGGGACTTGTGTTTATAGGTGTGACTGCTGCTGCTTCTGAATCCAAGGCTCAGTTTACAGTATTGTGATAAAAAAGGGTTCATAAAAAGTTTATCATCCAAATTACAAGTATGACATTAAATATTTATTTTATTTTCCGGACAGGACTGGAAATTACTTTTTGGTGAGAGGGCTATCTGTTCACTGAAAGACAAACATGTACACCACTGATATCTAAATTTGCAAACCTTGCAGTGGTATCTAGACACGTTCTTCAGCTGGCATTCAAAGCACATGTGGATCGACAGTAAATGGTTGATCATCTGCTAACAATCATCATCTGGACTGCCGACTCGCACCGACTGTGGAATGGTGTGTTTCACTTCTCTATTTGTCCAATCAGCAGAAACGTAGACCGAGTCTGTTGGATTTGTGAATGCATCACAGATCCACATGATTACAGTAGATGTGTAAATATCACAAAATGCCACAATCGCTAGGATTCACTTCATGAGTAAATTGTCTCCAGGATGGCTTGTGATTTTTTTTATTGCAGCGGTGAGGAGCTCAAAGACAAAGGGACGTGACACTTTACATGTGAATTTGTGTCATAGTGTAGTGTTGACTTGATATTTACCTATGGCCAGGGTCATGACCTTCAGCTTGTTGCGCACCAGTTTGACCACCATGCTCTTCTGCAGCGGTGTGGAGCGGCAGCAGAGGACTGAGCGGCAGCTCCGGGCGATAGCCAGGAACTTGTCCTCCAGGCTCTTGTCCAGGGCATAGGCCAGGGTGCGCCCATCGATAACCAGGCCCAATTGGTGCACCGTGAAGGGAATGGTGTGGGAGGACGAGGAGGAGGACGTGGATGAAGAGTGATAGATCTCAAACGGTGCAAAGTTAGCATGGAAGGCCTTGGCAGTGTGGTCTGTGGAGCTGCAGAGGAATTTGGCCTGGATGTAGTGTAAACTCTCCTCCAGCAACAAGGCACAGCTCTCCTGGTTCAGAGACAGGCACAGACGGAGTTGGAGTTCACCACCAAAACACTGTAGTTTCAAAACAAACTCACATGCTTCACATCTGGATACCAGATGCTGCAAGAGGCTTGGTCATTGAGTGTCCTCACATGACTGTCTGATCCTATTTTTAATAGTAGTATGTTTGAAATAGGAAAAAGACAAAAACATCTAAAGAAGTGGTTAGAGGATTCAGGGAAATATATTTTGTACATGTATTTTGCATAGAACTAGAGGATGTTTGGTTAAAACTAATTACAAGCTAAGCTTAGTATGAAAACGGAAACACAATCAGGATACATGTGAATGGCTGGGTGTGGAGTAACAGAGCAAGGAAAGAAATCAATTTGATTCATCGATTCATTATTTACTCAATAAAATGTATCCTGCTTGTGAAAAACCCCAAAGCCCCTATTTAGTTTAGGTTCCCATAAGTCTACGACAAGTGAATCCATCTGGGAAAATGATAAATCAATTAGATCATCAATAAATCTTAAAACCTGTTGTGACTGGGCAGTAGTAAACGCAATGGATGAATAAAAAGATAGACAGGGTCAGGAAAATGAAACTGAAGTTTATGATAAATTAAATTGTCTGTGCAATTTGCATTCACTCAGAAATGCTTCCCCAGATCCCATGGCTGATCTGTGCATTTAAACCGGAGGGGCTGTCACAGAAGAATTATAATTACGTTGCAGAACTGCACACTGTGACCATGGATGCATTTAAAAATAGGGAAATTGGTTTTGTTGCACTGATCCATCACTTTCAAAAAAGTCTTACAAGCCATCATAGAAAATTATTATGAAGAGATCACGGATCACGATCTCATCCCTAAAAGCAAAGGGCCACAAAGAGTTGGTCTCTGGGTCCTGGGAACTTGAGCAAAATTCTACTGCGGCTCCTCCTCCCTGACCCGAGAGCCATGGAAGCTGTTTTTCATTGGCATGTGATTCAGATCTGTTATGAGAGAGAGAGCTGCATGTCACCTTCACATTCCTTTTACAAACTCAGCTGTCACACATTACTTACCATTACATGAGGAGGGCGCCTGCCCTCCCAATGGCAGCCCCCCACCCCGAGTGTCAAATTAATTATGGTTAATTTCATTTTTCTATATAGCCCAAGATCACAGCATAAGTAATTGAAGGTTACTTTTCCCATATAAAATAAAATGTTAGGAAAATAAAAGACCAAGGTATAGACCTTGGTCTTCTACTTAACAAATTAAAAAGCGTTATGTCACTTTGGTATACTGATCTCATACATGGCCTCTCTGGAGTCCTGTGACAGAAAATCCATCATAGCAACAGAGAACCGTCCTCCCTGTAACGTAGTGTAATGTTGTCTTGCTGTAAAACAGTTGCCAGGCAATGAACGGAAACTCCAGGAAGTCACAAGAAGCAGTGTGACACTGATTTGTGAGTTGTAAAAACCAATGTTGTTTATACATTTGTCCAACGACAGATAAGGAGGATATGTGTTAACTAGTGCTCAGTAAAAGGATCTAACAAAGTCTTTATGCTAAACTAAGGTCATATGACTACAAATGTTAATAGAGCAGAGGTGAAAATGGCATCAGTTTCATCCAATTATTTGTCCTTAACCAGCATTAAAGAACAGTGGCATATTTCAGTATGTTTTTTCTTAATTAAACAAATTAAACTCAAGTATCACGACAATGTTCCGTTTTATATTTGTGATGTTTTGAACCGTTTTGAATTTGAAAGAGCTGACTCCTCCATGTGACAAAGCAGGGTTTGCCGAGTCCTCACCTGAGAATCAGCATTCAGCGTAAGAAGCTCCTCCTCGGGGTCCAGCAGCTTGCAGGCATACGCTATGTTTACGGCCGTTTCCTGTTTGTCGCCCGTCAGCACCCATATCTGCAGGCCGGCCTTCCGCAGAGACGCGATTGTTTCGGGCACGCCATCCTGCAGACGGTCCTCGATGCCTGTCGCCCCTGCATTGTGAGGACGCACAACAACCCCTGCTATGATACAGTTCAAATTTAACTGGTACCAGTGGAACTCAAAGTGAAGTGTGATGTTTTCCAAAGAGGATGAACGGAACATAAAAATTTTTTTAAAAAACCTAAGAGATGGAGGTTCGTCTCCAGGCGCAGAGCCGACTCGTAGAGGAGCTCCTCTCTTCCCTGAATTGCCGTCTCAGCCTCTAGGTGGTGCTGCAGCCAGCAGGCATACTCCTCTTTGCTCAGGATCTGACAAATAATTACAAACGTTTAATCTCACACACACACACACACACACACACACACACACACACACATCTAGACACATGGTGTTAATCTTATAAATCAATGGGGTGAAATCTCACAGTGGGGCGGCTTCTCCTCCTTTGCCTACACAGCAGAGGAAGCTCCATAGGAGAATGTGAGACCTTGAGGTGTCTTATCACATCGCGCTGGTGACGGACTTTGCACAAGCGGGGATATAATGAGGGCAGCTTGTGAGAGCATAAATTAACAGCCTGGGAAAGTAGCACAGATTGTGGCTGAGTCACAAAGAATGTCACGTTAGATGGGCTGGCCCATGTGATCGTCTGTGATCGGCTACAGCCACCGAGACACGTCGTCACCACCTTTTAACACAGACTAATTAGAGAGAGCACTTGTACGTACAAAGCCTCCAAAGAGGCCTGTGAGTCCCTGTTACCTTTTTGGCGATGCACAGCGTGCGGAGCCCATCTGCGGCGTAGAGGTTCAGGTAGTTCTGTGTCCGGTAGACGATCTTTTTCTGCCGTTTCCCTTTGGAGTTATCTTAAGAAAAGAAAAAAATGAAATGCACAAAAAAGTACAGAGATTAAATACTCTTCTTTTTAGGAAATCTGCGTACATGGTTGCGCAGTTTGGTTCCAAGGAGCTGGCGGCATCTTCGAAGAGCCACATGAAAGCCATCTGTCCTCACACCTAAATTAACCATGTACGCGGAGCCTCAACGCATTTCACCAATTCTTAAAAAATAACTGCATCTGGTTTGAACTCAACATACTGGAACATAAACACTTTCTTCACTCTGAATTAAAAACATAACTGAATCTTCATCAGCTCATTTTATAAATGATCTTGTTAACAGCTAAATATTACATGTCCTATTGGACAGTTTGAAGTTTTTTTTTTGCTCGAGTGTCTCCCTGGCACAGCAGGGTGGCCATCTTTCTGGCAGGGAGACAGTGAACAAACAGATTGGCTTTATCAGACACAGATGAACAAGCCAGCGCTCTGATAGTCAACCATGTAATCTCACTCATAACACAACAGATTTGCTGCACATGTAGTGCCATACAAAGTTGTGATTTTCCACTGAGAATAATAATGTAAAGCTTTCAGAATCCAAAGACACATTAGGATTTTATTCACCATGATAGAAGATGAAATTGAAATATAGAGGCTTCGTTATTGTTAAATCTTCTTGGGTTAGGTTGAGGGGAAAAAAGGTATTTCTTAGGACAGCGTGATCTTTCGGTTTCCGACAAGTAGCTGAGAGAACCAGACTAGACCAGACGCAGGTGTGAAGACACACAATGTTTATTTTTCCTCCTCCTGAACATGTGAACGTCCCCTAAAAATAGCATTTGTTTCCTTTGTGTTAAAGGCTGACAAATGTTGAGTCTAATATTTACTCTTCTTTTTGCTCTGCTCTAGTCAAATCCTGGCAATTCTGGCTCTTCAGCTTCAGCAGAATGGAAACAAAATCCTAAAAATGTGGGTCATGTCATCAAATCAAAACAATGAGCTGAAAGATGCTAAAATGCGGAGAGAAAACCACAGCTGGTTAATAACTATTATCCTTGCCTTGTTATTACAAGTGACTCCTTTCATTTTATACATGAACAATATTTTCAAAGGGCCCATATTCACAGCTGGGAGGAGTTGACCAATCGCAAGAGACTTCTGACCAACATGAGCAGTCTAACACTAAGGCAACTTCATCAAACACTCACTCCAACTTCTAAGACCCAGAGGTGTAGAGTCAACTTGCAGCGCCTCCGTTTACACCATTATATGAGTGACATACAACAACTCCCTCATCGCCTGAATGGAGCCATTATGTACGACAGTGTTATGAGGAGGCCCATCTCATGCTGCTCACTAATTGGCTGCCTTCACCCAATGGAAAAACAAAGAAGCAAGTTGTCCTCCTGAGGACACACCCTGCTGGTCATTACAGGCACATGGTGGAGGAGGGGTGGGGGGGTGTGCAAGAGGACCATCTTGTGCCTCTTTAACACAGAGAATAGCAGGTTCACTTTGCTTTTTTTCCCCCACCTGGGTGCACCCACTAAGGAGAAGGCGATTAACACCTTCCAGATTGTCAGAAGTAAGCCTGCCTCGCGGTGTTTCATTTCACTGTTGCATCACTGCCACGTCAACTCTGATGTCACCAATGTGCTGGAAGCAAAGGACAGGAAGTAGAGAAGAGAATGATAGCTACATGCAGACTGATGACAGGAGCTACAGTGGTCACAAACACAATCTTTTACTTCTTTTGTTCCCTCAAACCCCATGTCTCTGAGAGGGAGTGATAAACATCTGAAAATAGCACATGATGAACAGACAGCATAGCAACATGCTGTATTGCAAAGGGAAGAGTGAAATTCTTATGATGTGGAAAACCGCTAGAATTATATTTCACAACTGCTCCAAAGAACAGGACTGCACATCAACAGTAAAATATGCTGAAACAAGAAAGGCCATGCTCTCCTCCACTGATGACATGCAGGTAACAAGTCTTCCTCATGAAAATGCAAAATTCCCCAGAGTTCACTTAAAAGGTGCAGTGTGTAAGATTTGGTAACATCTAGTGGCGAAGTTGTATGTTGCATGTTTGGTTGAAATAGAATGATTTGTCATGCTTAAAATCATTTTGACAAGGACACTTATCTTTTTAACTTATTTTACTGATGACTAATAAGGTAAAATTCTAAATTGTAAAGAAAAACAAATTGCATGCTCCACCTTTAATGCTCACTTCCGTGTGGTTGTATGGGAAAACACCTGAAACAGTTACACTAAACTCTCTGAATCCTTTTCTGGCACAACGTCAGCAAGATGCCTGAAGAACAGCGGAGTGAGGGAGGAAATATCCAGAGATTCAAAGCAAGCAAGTAGGCGTGTTGATGACACATGATCGACATAAGGAGATCATGAACATCCCGAGTGAAAAGAACTGTCAGATATGTTGGGGCTCCAGACAAAGACGTCAGCTTGGAGAGACAACAAGATTCCAGAGTTTTTGGAGATCACAACTGACGCCAACATCAACTCACCACAGCGGAATTTATACATCATGACTTGGCTCCAGCTCTACTCCAAATGTGAAACCACCATGCCCATTCTGACTAAGGGTTTTATAACAGTTTCTAGGTATTTTCTCAAATATTTCTGTATCACAGTAGTGTCAGAAAACTGCTTAAAACACAAGCAAAATCTGTGGAGTGCACCTTGAATTGTGTTTCTTATCAGAAATATAATTCTTAAAACTGGTATTGTTTTACCCCCAAAAACAAACAGAAGATAAACGTCTTCTCTCAGTCTAATGTCATCAGTCAATGGTAATCTTAAGGATGCTTCCTTGGCTTCTGGAAAATACACAACATTTCCAAACATTTTGGCATTTTCTTGTCTAAATGACAAATGAACGAGTGAAATAATGGCTGGGTGTAGCCAAACAAACTCTGCGTTGTGTCAAGCCATCGGTGTGTGGTCTCATACAGTCCCCTCTGAGCACTGCTGGACAGATGTGTGGTGGCTGTGTATGGGGCATTAGTGAAGAGTGCCTGTGTAGCTCTTTGTGTGCCTGGAATACTAAAAACCCAGTACACCTCTGCCATTAGGATGTTAAAGAACTTGCAGCACATGGAACAAGGTTTTAAAAACACACAGGAAAAAATACACAAGGAAGCCTGGATTTTTTTTTCAGGCACCACTCAATGCAGGCATTGAGTTCTGCTGCAGAGACTCGCTCTAAAAATAAAATTTCTTACGTAACATGTTACCTTATACGTTTACATCAGTGGAAAGCGGGAAGGTGTTGGACAGAGGGGGTGAAACTATGAGTGCACAATGGAGCCCACAGCCTTGTACAGACATGTTAGTCTACAACGTCGCAGCTACAACTGAGGGCAGTCTATCATCATGGTCTGACGAGGGTTTGCTGACATGTTAGACAAGCAATTTCCTCAAAGCCATGATTCAGCTCATCTGGTGGTGGCACCTGCGAGACACTACAACAGGAGAAACCCATTTGTCTTGGAACTGCGTGATCAGATCATGTCGATAGCACTGATTGAAAGGGAACCACCACTGAATTCACCTACAAAATGAATGCCTGCGCTTGCAAACAAGTACTTGTTTTGTAGACAAAGTGTGAGACCTATGGTGGGTGGGCAGGGTCAAGTTATACCTCCCTGGCCCTACCTGCCTAGTCCTCCCCCTCCCCCTGATCACAATACACACAACATACAACATACCCATTAGTATTCCCAAAGCTACTTTCAGAAATGACGACCAGTGTCCTTACTTTCAGACTTCTTCTGCTTGGCCTCCGCAAAGCAAGTCTGCATAAAACTCTAGAGAATGTGTTGCTGTAGTTGTGCTGTGAACGTGATTAAGCAGAAAATATCCAGCTGCATTCTGCATGCGAGACAGAAAAACTGCACAGCATCCATTTCTCGGGGGATCCTGCACATGTCTGAAAATGTAATTGAAAACTTGATGCGTCAAATTACATTTCTGTCCAAGTGTGTGTGTTGCTTGTCTAGTCTGCACAGTCTCCAGACAATTTGAAATGTTAGAGCAGACAGCTGATGACAGCTGAGGCGACTGCGTCTGTGGGGCAAAGTGGTATCAAGTCGTTCCAATAGCATATGACGTTGTCTCAGACAGTGTCAGAAAATTGTGTAAATGTGTGAGAGGCAAACCGGAAGGGGAGGGAAAAGAAAATAAGACCTCTCTAATAGGTAGATTACGTGCAGGGACAGTTTCAGAGCACTTTTTCAGAAAGCACAAACTGGGATGAGCTTCATAACGAGGGCACACACGTGGACAGTCAGTACTATAAGAACGACCATTTGTGTTTTCCTACCTGTGCAGGGAGGTTTGATGAGATCCATGATGACAGAGTCCGCTCCCTTAGTGTAGACGGTGATCTGATCCGTAAGAGGATGCCTCACCACCACAGACATGCGCTTCCTGGTCGAGTCAAAACCCAGCGTGTGCAGCAATTCAAAGTTCAGCTTCCCCAGGTGCGGTAGCTCCACAGTCACCTGGTCTGGGAGGCGTCCAACAAGGGAGCATTTGTAGGCCCGGGCGGCGTAGACCAGCGCAGCCTCGTCCGGTGACTCCGCTTCATAGCGCAGCTCGCCCTCCTCTTGGTTCCACACTTTACCGTCGTAGGAGGGCGGGGCGGCGGTGAAGGCGTGGTCGAGGCCCCGGCGAGAGTGCTCCTCGTCCAGCTTGGTGAGGGTGCTCTCTGCAGAGGGGGAGGACAACAGGCTGGAGCAGCCCTTGTTGGAGGAGCGGTTGGTGATGAGGCTGGAGGAGCTGCTGCTGTTGGAGCCTGATGTCAGACGACTCGGGGTGAAGCGCTTGATGAAGTCCTCGATGGTTTTGACGGGAGACTTGAGCTCAAACCTCATGCGCACCTGAGGGACGAGGAAAACCCGATCAGACATCTGGAACAAAGCGTAGCAACATCATATTCTCTAAAAGGTGTGGTGAGTGAGATTTGGTGACATCTTGAGGTGAAGGTGCATGTTGTATCCATCACCTCACCCTCACACTTCAGGGCATGGAGAAAAACCTATGGTAGACATCAGTCATCATTAAAACTCAAAAGACATTTAGTACATCCACTCTGGGCTACTGTAAAAACATGGCCGCCCCCGTAGAGAGGACCCACTCCTAATGGGTTTATTTAAGGGTAGTGGACGCAAAATAATACATTTATGAGATTACAAATTCATGGAATTGTCAATATGGAATTGTTCTGTAATATATTTAGAAGAGACAAAAATGACCAAAATTTGACACAGCACCTTTAACTAACAACTTTATGACCAGCCCGTTAAGAAACTTGTCACAGGGTCGATGTCAGATTAGGGAAATAAAGTGAGCTGATGCTGGAGGAGAGGCGGCAGTGGCTAGGTGGTTAGAGCAGTCGCCATTGGAAGCAAAAGTCACAAGTTCGAATCCAGCTCAGACCCTGCTGCAGTGTCAGTTGGCCATGAAACTAATACCCTGAATGGCCTGAGGTGTACTTGTTGAAATACCCTGCAACCCAGATTGCTGGATAAGGAGTTAAAAATTAATGAGGATGTTGGAGGAGGGTACTATAATACAAGGTCCAAAAACACCATCACAGTGTTGTGTATTAATTCATTCGTAGTTGGTTCAATATTTGATTGTGAAGGAAGATCCTGTAACACTGACACTGACAAAACCCACCTCTCTCACCACTCTCATCAGAGAGATGCAGTCATCATCATGAGGGATATATTCTTACTTAAAATTAGACTCATTTTACACTAGTACATAACCGGAGAGCATCTGCTGTCATGATAAATGTTAAGGCATTAAAAACTACAGGAATAAACTGGAATGACTCATCATGCTGTCTGTGTGGGAACAGGGGATTCAGTGTGTGTAGGCTTTTCCTCCTTTTTCCTCCATTCTCATGATTTCTTTATATATACACAAATATATACGTATATGTATATATTTATACATATATTTGTTTCCTCTTTCATTTCACTTTTGTAAATGTAGTCACTTGTGGACAATTGTAGCCTGCTGGGTTGGATTGGGAGAATTTAATTCTACACATCAGAATATTAAATATTTAACACAGGAATAAATAAGCATGTGCCCTTGTTTATAGTCAAAAGCCAACCTTAATGGGATGGAACAAGAAAAATATATCTGTTCTATTCATGTTAAATAATTAATTTCATCAGCTCTCTTCTGTGTAATGTTAAACAGCTGTTCACATGGGCAGTTCCCTCATCTTTTCTATGGATTCGAGCTGACAATGTGTTTTCAATTTACTGTATGGTGCTGTAGAACTGCCCCGATCGGATGAGAATCTGAAATATTTAAATTGCCGCAAATGTTAGCATGGCGTCGTTTAACAGAAACGATCCACAGAGCTGCTGGGTTACTCGCCCTGATGTGGTGCAGCACAGTGGTGCAGCACAACAACAGAGAGGGTGACTCACTTTGAGGTCTGCTGGCAGCAGGAACCACAATTCTAACACATAAAGATATAAATCATTCAGGTGCTGCTGTGTTGGCCAGGGGGAATCATAACAAAATGTGAACAATCACACTGAAACAAAGAACAAGGAAATACAATAATTAAAAAGTAAATAAGTAAACATAACTTCCATCTCATCTGATAAGCTCCAAACAGAAACACAGCAGGACATAGACATATAAAATGTCGCTGAAGCTTCAAATCAACTGATCTGTGACTGACCAGCGGGACAGCGCTCAGACGAGAGGGGCAAGCAGAGGATATCACCTCTGGACAGGATGACCACACCCAGGCTCACACAAAAAACAAAACACGGATATACAACTGCGACTGGACTCAGCACATCAAAGTAACACGGAGGGCAGAGCAGTGACTGCTACGTGCGAATGGAGCATTTTGGAATTTAAAAGTTGCCAAAACAATAGATGGAATTCTGTCAAAAGATGAAAGCTATTGTTCCCAGAGAAACACAAGGTAAACAGACAATAGACAGGACCTTATGTTGGTGATATGAAGGAATATCTGTACAATAAGAGCTTATATGATAAGCCTACATATGACCAAAATGGATATCAAATATACACAGATAAAAAGATAAAATAAGAGGACTTGGTTTCGCTTTCAGTGCTGGATAAATGTTTTCTGTAGTAAGTAAAAGAGATCTTGCAAAGTTTTGTGTCATCAGCTATGTTTCGTTTCAGTGTTTCCCCAACCACCATCTTAGGGAGGCAGCCCACGCCCTCAAAGGCACCGCCCCCGTCTTCCCTTGAAGGTCAAGATCTCTCACTGATCACAATTTGTTACAAAAGCTAAAAATTCAGACGGCCAACGATTTGCCTGTGGTCAGCTATTAAGACGAGTGACAACTCACTTCCAAGCCATGGTCCCTTGTGGCTGTGGCTCAACTGGTTCTTGTTGTTGATGTCACTTCACTGTCTCAGGTGTTGCTGTCAACTATTGTTCTTATAAAATAACCTGATGATCCTTGAACTAAAGTATTTTCAACTGCCATTCAATGTACATGCAACTCTGCTTTAAAAATAGTATATAGTGTGTGACAAGTCTAACTTGAAAAACAAAATGAAAAAGGATGGGCTGAGCTCGACAGAACCTGTGGCCTCTCACATGCAGAAATCTTTGCATTACTGCCGTTAAAAAAAAGGCTCTGCTTCACCTGTCAGACATGACATGCTTCAACTCCCACACAAACACAACATGCGAATGAGGAAGGCAAGAGAGTGAAACCAAATTCAGGAAATGACACGAGTAACAGACATAGTCACACCCACGTCAAAGTGATGAAAAAAATAAAAAATATGCCTCCGGGCAGCCAGCGAGATCATTATTGAAAATGATTTCTCCTCGGCCTGAAGAAGGCTTTAAGATAGTGAGATTGTCTTGAGGTGAGTTTTACCTTCTGCCTGGGTTGGTTGGGGGAGGACACCACTACTGTGTTGCAGATGGTGAGCGCGATAAAGAAATCAATGATGTCTGAGAGGTCAGAGGGCAGCTGGGACATTGGCTGGCTGTGAAAGCGCATAAAGTCCATCTGACTGCTGCATTCATTGACTTTGTCCAGGAGCTGGGGGTCGGGGGTGATATCTTTCTCCTGCAGGTCAGAGGAGGATTTTATCAGTGGCGAGCAGGCGGCGGAGAGGAGAGAGGATGACGACGGCAAGGTTGCGATGCGAACTGACCATGGGGCTGCTGAAGGCCGTGTGCTTGGAGAGGATGCTGGCCCGCTTGGCTTCAGCGCGGCTGCCTGTCCTGCGGTGGGACTTGGTGCTTTGGGAACGCAGGACCACTGGGGCGCTGTGGTGGCTGGTCACGCTGTCCCGCCTGGGAAGGGTGCCACCGTGGGATGTGCACTCATCGTCTTCAGAATCCATCTCTTGGTACATAGCAAGTCTTCGAGCTGAATAACACACAAGACACACAGTAGTTTCACAATCAACCCCTTGCAACATACTGTAAGCATGTATTTACATTTCAAAAATCTTTGTTACTTCTATCTGTGAATAAAAATGATGCACTGACATTTTAACGAATCACCAGAAAGTATGACTTCATTTTCACATTACCACAAAACGAGCCCTTTCGTGTATATTTACATGCGGAGCAGGTCCTCTCTACGGGGGCCACCATGTTTTTACATTAGTCCAGAGCTGACATACGAAACATCTTTTGAGCTTCAATGACAACTGAGGGCTACCATAGGTTCTCCTGCATACTTGGAGGGGAAGGGTGAGGTGATGGATACAACATGCAGCTTCACCAGTAGATGTCACCAAATCTTACACACGGTACTTTTAAATTTAAGGTTCGGAAAATAATGATCAAAAGTCGTTTTATTTAAATTGCTGTAGTAAAGTGGGATTACAAAGTAGCTTGAATGGAATGGAACTGATCCAGTTAACAGGGGAAATGTTGAAGCAGATTTGGAACTAAGATTGGAGGAGGAGGAGGAGGAGGAGGAAGGGATTTTGGCAACTTTTGTATATATTTGTGAGGTGTTAGGAAACAGTGAAGGAAATGTAAGTTGATACTTCGGTCAGCTCTACAGAAAACATTCAGTTTTTAGGAAGTTGTCCAACAATGACTATTAAAACAGCCATGAGTGTTAATGGGTTAAGAGGGACATATAAAAGCAGGGACTGCTAGCTGTGTTTGTTAGTGTGTGTGTGAGATTGTTTCACCATTGGCATCGTGGGAGTACTCCACCCCTGCCACAGTGCAGCGACGAAACACCATCTTGTTCTCCGTCAGCGTGCCTGTCTTGTCAGAGAAGATGTATTGCATCTGGCCGAGATCCTCGGTGATATTAAGAGCTCTGCACTGCAGGTGAGAGTCTGTCTCCTCGTCGTACAGATCCATGTCCTGATGGATGAAGTACACTTGGCAGATCTTGACAATCTCAATCGACACAAAGAGGGAGATGGGTATCAACACCTGGGAGACGAGAGGGCGGAGCGTTAGAATAGAAAGAGGGGCAGCTGAGCATCCGTGAATCTCAGCCAATATCCTGGTCCTAAAAAAGGTCAAATAAACATGCATAAAAATATATGTGCATTTCATCTATATACTGACGTCTGTTTAACACATGATGAGTGTGAGAAGAAGGTTGTAATCAGAAATAAAATAATAAAACCGACATAAGGTGATGAAAGATTTCTAGAAGTACATATCTTAAAAAGAGGTTAAAGGAGACATCACTCGATGTTAAAGGGATGCACTCACAACAAAAACACAATTTTAACATACATTCAGCCATTCAGTTACCTTTACTACAAGCCAGCACAGTCAAATACATAATATTAGAGTTCAATTGATTGTTTAAAAATGGTCCCCGAGTGGGACAGTTCCAGGAAAGCAGTAGTTCTGCAGAAATGAGTCATAACAGTTGGGGAGGGGCAGATCTGCCTGCACAGTTCCCCTCCCGCATGAACACCAACAGAGCAATGTGTTTATTTCAGAGTGTATAGTGCAATGTCTGGCAAGACTGGTGGGCCTCCCACCTCAAACAGTTCCTGTTTGTACAATGTAACCACGCTGCTATCTCCTCTGAACTCTCATTCATTTCAAAACCAGGAGAAACATCTGACACAGGGCAGGCTGACATTTGAGCTGACATTTTTATAAGCAAGGAAAAATCAATAGCCATCAGGCGGAACTTTTTCCTAATTTGGACATGTATTTGAAAAGATTATTCTGCAGCAGGAAATGCACTTTGTCTCTGTTTTACACATCAAAAGTTACACTACAGATCTAGAGGTCATAATCACCTTAAAGGGGCTGAAATGGCTTCCGCCAATGCTTTGACTTATTGCTTATGTACTGCCGGGTAAAACATTTGGGAGCAAACATGATGCAATACGTCTTGTTTATATCGTAGTATATTTGAGCTTCTGCTCGTCTCGTACCTGAAAGACGATGATCATGGTGAGGAAGAGATAAATGGCTGACATGATGGGTGATAAGTCTGTCCCCTCTGGACTGAGAACGTCAAACACAGGCCTCTTATCTCCGTACTGAAACATCCACAGCCCGTGACCTGGAACAGTGACACTACAAGGTCAACTCACACAGACACAAGAGAATAAAAGGTAGAAATCACAGTAAATGACCAACTCTAGTCCGACACGATTTTATCTTTACTTGCCAATAAATCAAATGCAGTGAGGGTTTTTGAATTCAAATGTCTCAATGCGACTATGACAAACAAGTACAAACACAATTCTTGAACGGCTACACACCCACAGCAGCAAACAGGCACATGACCAGCAGGATGATGACACACCAGAACACATCTACATTCATCTGTCTCTCCAGTTTGCTGCGTTTGTAGCGCGGGCCGTTGTTATTCAGCATGGCTTTGGTCTCATGACCTGCAAAGACTCTCATGTTAGATGCAGAATGTCAGACTTCAAATGTGTGAGTGCGCATGATGCGGGCGTATGATGTGGTCCCTGCGGTGGATTACCTGCGTAAATGACTATTCCCACAGCTTCCTCTGTGTTGCGGATGGTGCAGCCTCGCAGCAGCAGGTTTTCTTTGTAAAGTGCATCTCTTCTGCCGCTTCGATGGATTCTGTGAGGGAATTAATATTAAAATTGATAAACCTGAATCATGGTAGGGCAGTCGGATTTTGCACAATGACACGGATAGAATACAATTACAAAAAAGCATTTTATGTTATGTACTATGCTCAGCTGAGTACTTAAGTCTTTAATGAGTCAATGTTAATGTGACATTAAAAGTTAAACAATGCTGCAATATTAGCCTGTTTACCACAGTACAGTATTATAGCAAAATGAGGAAACAGAAGTATGGAGAGTAAGCTGCAGAGTGAACATGGCTTCAGAGCCAGAGTGCAGCCTGTACTAGAGAAATCAAACCTATGATGAATAACCAAGTGAAATATCGTCGACAACAGCTAATATATCTATATTAGCCTATATAAGTTATATAAGTAAACTTTTATCTACGAGAACAGGGGACAATGTGGGGTTCAGTGTCTTTCCCACGGTCACCTCAGCATGCAGAGGTGCGGAGGAAGCAGGTATCGAACCCCAGACCCTCTGGTCAGAGGACCCCCTCAGTCACAACTGCCCCATTTACTACTTTCACTTTCCAAAAAGGAAAAAAAACAACAACACTGTGATATAAATCTTAAGCTATATTGCTGTGCCCTATAGCTCTGCAGTCTGAGCACAGGTTTATCAAACACAGGTGAAATGACCATGGCTGTGTCTTTACACCCAGGTAAGAAATAGTGATCCTTACAGACAAAATGTAGTATCTCTCTCCACCAGAGCCCCCGAGACAACATCAGTTTACTCTGCTGAGCACCTCAATCCATCACGCTACAAAGCATCATGGTCTTCCCTGAGTAAGAGCCCTTATCTCAGCACAAATCTCCTCCCGATATAGAGGCAATGACCGTGCTGCCGCTCCACAGAAACCCCCCGGGCTTTGAATCAATCAGGCGATTCGCTGCTTCCTCGCTGACCCTCAGATCTTACCTCAGACTCTTAAGTTTAAAGCTCTTCAGGTTATAAGGTGGCGTTGTCGAATAAAAAAAACATATATCTGAAAGGAGAGGACAAGGTTGATCTTGATCAAAATGGTGAAATTACACTGTGTTCCGTGAAATAATTTTTTTTAGGAACATTCATGGCTAGGGTGGCAGTGACTCAGTGGTTAGAGCGGTCACCTTTGGACCTTAACCCTGTTGCCGTGTCACTGGCCCTCACACCGATACCCCGATTACTGGACAAGGGGTTGAAGATGACATTACATTACATTCGTGGCTATGCTAATACACCAATTCTCAGAAGATGACTGCTTTGTAGTGTTGAATCTGAATGGATGGATGAATTTGTCTCATGCTACAGTGTAGCACTGTCAAGCTAACCCAGGCCATGTGTTCTCAACACTGCTGATTCCAGCTGGAGCCATTGAAAACCAACATCACCTGATCGTCATCACCGGAGCATCATGATGTTAGAGTTCCTGCACCAGAGATACCTCAGCAGGAAGAAATACACTGCATGGTGCTTCATTCCGAGTGTGTGTGTGTGTGTGTGTGTGTGTGTGTGTGTGTGTTGGGGAGGGGGGCTGAGCTTTTACTCCCAAATGTAATCCCATTTGTAAATCAAGGATTACAAGCATGTTAGTTAAAGAACCGTTGGCTTGGAGCAGAGTTCAATCAATTCTGCACTTCTTTTTTCAAAGCCACGTCAATGTCGGGATGTTTACTAACAGGAGTGCTCATCCTTTGGCCTCTGACAGCCGGCCCGCCTGACACATCAGGACTGTGATAGATTAATGGCAACGTCCCTGAGCTCACACACACACACACACACACACACACACACGGCTCATCCTCGTTCACAGCTCACCCTGTTCGAGAAACTGATAACGCTCCGAGACGCACAGTGCCTCCTCTCCCAGAGAAAGGCTGCAGGGTAAGACTCGGTGCCACTGGTCATGATGTATCAAAACACTGCAGAGACAATGCTGTGTGTGTGTGTGTGTGTGTGTGTGTGTGTGTGTGTGTGTGTGTGTGTGTGTGTGTGTGTGTGTGTGTGTGTGTGTGTGTGTGTGCGCGCGCGCGCTCCACTGTAGCCTGGCAACTGAATACCTGCAGCATCTGGTCTCCTTCTGCACAAAGAATACATGTCATAATCATGTGAGCGCAGGTCAGCCTGCCGGCTTTACAGTGAGTTCACAGGACACTGCTCAGCCTGACTCAAACTTATCTAATACACATCAGTAAGGCGGGGATAAGCCAGTGACAAGACAGCTGGTACGGATTTGACTCTCCAAATATATCTGTACAAATGCAAACAAGAACGTTCCCATTGACAAACATTCGGTGTTTGAAAGTAGCTGCAAGATAAACATTTTAGGGAACAGCCAGACGCTTTGCTTTAAGGCAGATAAGAAACAATAACAAAAATCCACCCAGCAGCACCTTTGAGGTTTCGAATGAAAAATACAATTATGACGCCTTCCTTGTGAACAGAGAAAATGCAATTGTTCCATTGCTTTTGGTCAGATGAGACGACATGAGGATGAGAAATGTGTTATCAAGATAGGTGGAAAATGTCTGGGCCAAAATGGCAGCGTGCACGCCTTGGAATGACAGATGCATGGGTCTGCTGCGTGTTGCAGTTGTTTGTCCACTGGCATGAAGTTGTATTGTATACCTTCATGCACTGCAATAACAATGAGTAGATTCAAAAAATGCAGTTCTTATGTTGGCATACAGTATTGTAAAGTTAAATTAGTAATGTGACATGACACATTTTGTCTGTTCACACATGACACACTGAGTTTTATCCATTTGACATGTCTCTTGTTTGCACTTTAGTAGATGTCCTAGAAATTATTCTCCCAATCACTAAAACAAGCCTGTTGTAAAAGTAACCAAGAGAGAATCCATGTAACCACTGTGAGGATTTCTACTGTAAACACAGACAAAAGGAAGTTGGGTCCAAAACAGGAAATGAGCTGAGTGACAGGCACATTGTTGCTGCTAACGGGGTGTCGACAGCTACAAACATTAGAAGTAAGCCTTTTTGGACCTTTTGATTGCCACTCGAAATCAAATGAATCACGAAACGTGTGATGAAAAAACCACTACAGGGACAACACTTATTTCAGAAAAAACAGACGTGTGTCGGTTATGCCTCTTTCACACAGAAATAAGCTCGTTTTTCACCCAGATGATAGAAAAGAAGGTTATAAACACGTTCACAGTGTCAGTAGTAAACCTGCCTTGTGGTGTCGTGATTCACTGAGGTGTCGATGTCACATCCGAAAAGCCCAGGCTGCTCTGACTTGCCTGGTGGCCCAGTCTCTTGTGAATGGTCAACTGCTCCCAGATGAAGTAGGCCGAGTGCTGCTCATTAACAGATTTGATTGCTTCGACTGTTTTCTGTAATACATGGCAACCCCCCTGCTACGGAACAATGGGATTTTTAACTAGGGTCACCTCCGACATACACGGACCAACCAAAGTGAAACATGGAAAAGGAGAATATGGATAGGTAAATCAATTCAAAGTTAGGATCGGTAATCCTGTGAAAGTTATCATAAGTGTGCTACATTTTAAAAAACACAACCGATACTACCCCTCCCATCGGCCTTCATATGGGAGTCCCCACAACATATAAACAAGCACTTAACAACTGCTACAAGGCATCTTTGCAGCGACTTACTCACTAATGCCTCTGATTTGTTCCTGCATATTGTGAAAATGCAGTTTCAAGAGCACGTTTCCATCTTTTCTCTCAGTACTATTGAAGCTCCTTTCGAGTCCTGGTAACTCCAGCTTTAGTCATGAGTTCGCAATGAGCAGCTGATGGTTCATTTGATGTTGCTGCTAAACGAAGCACATGCATCTTCAAACATGCACGGCCAAATGAGTGAAACTCTTCAACCGCATCCCAAGAGGGCGAATTGCAATAGACTTGGAAAAACTGTCTGAGTCATAATTATAGGTTAGAAACTATAGGCATGACAACAAACCACCGTTTCACATTATTTCCATTTCAAAGCCCAACACAGCTCAAAATGTCACTGCATTAATTTAAAACCAAATGAAAATGAAACCAATCAAGTGAGCGAACACATTAAAAAGCTGAGCACCTCAGAGTCTAAACAGTTGTTTACCAGGAGATGATGAGCGTTCATCAAGCAGATACGCACTGAGCAAGGAATTTATTTATACATTTATATATAATATAAACAAGAGAATACTCACATGTAGCCTCGGAATCTGTTTAGGTCGTTGTTGGGTTTTTCACATTCAATAACGCTGTTGTATTTTAATGGGTCGAACTCACAATCCTGCAACAAGATAAAAGGAAAGGCATGTGGAAAATTCAGATATCCTTAATATCAAATGCAAAGTGATAAAGTAAAAAATATATTATGACTTGTCCTTTTGTGACCTCATGCAATTTTCCTCTCCCATGAACTGTTCATGTCTCTTCTGTAAAACAAGTGTTATAATATATACAACGATATAGTTTTAAATGCTGCTTGTTATACAATCTGGATTAATTATTCTTCTGTTCACTGCAACTTACAAGTGGAAAAACAAATATCAAGAAGAAAAAACCTGGAGTGACAAAAGGTGCTTTAAAAAGGCGCAGTGTGTCAGATTTGGTGCCATCTAGAAGTGAAGTTGCACGTTGTATCCATCACCTCACCCTCACCCTTCTGAACATGCAGGAGAACCTATGTTAGACTTCAGTTGTCATCAAAACCCACAAGATGTTTACTGCATCCACTCTGGACTACTGTAAAAACATGGCAGCCCCCGGAAAGAGGACCTGCTCCTAATGTAGATCTACATTAAGGGGCTCATCAAATGGTCAGACAAGATCATTTGTTGTTTTTGCAGCAAAAGTTATACAATAAATCTTGACTCCTAAAAGGTGCCAGGTGCCCCCCATCCCTCCCCTACTGAATGGTGTGGACATGTTCCTCATGTCAATGTGCCTAAGCTGGATTTCCATATATTTTTTCAGGGCTAGTGACTGAAAACAGAAAAAGATCCACGCCACTTCAAAATCTAACTTTCAAAATAAATGACAAGAAAACTCAAAATAGAGTCACGAAGTGATGAGCGGCCCTCTCACCAGGTCAAAGAAGCTGCGGACGACCTGCCTCTGCTTGAGGTTGGTCTCTCCGTCCAGTGTGGCGGTCTCGATGTGGCACAGGCGGTCCGGGTCGCTGGAGCTCAGCAGCAGGACGTCGGCGGGGAGGATCTCGTTGCACCGCAGCCTGATGAAGTCTCCCACCCGCACCTCCTTCCAGTATTTCTCCACGTAGCGTCTCTCCGCCCTGCCAAAACAAACAGACGGCAGAGGAGATGGTGTAAGATGCAGGGTGAGAGATGATGCAGCAATTGTTTTCAATAACTGAGGGTTTCTATAACTTCACATCCACGCCATCATAAATCAGGAGTTGCAAACATGTCAAGCAATGGATAAGGACAACCAGTAGGCTGGCGCTTAAGCTGTGGCTGCAGCCAGCGAAGTTTCACTCGAGTCAACAAATTCCTCTCACTGTCTTCCTGAGTATGTCATTCAAAACACAGAGCATGTCATGATTACAACACTGACTCAGAGGGCTGTGAGCATATGTGGGAGAAACTGGACGAACAGAAACGTGTCCGGGTTTTAATCATTTTGCTCTTGACAAGATGACACAACATCCACCTCCGTCACAAGTCAAAAACCTCAGCATTGTCGGTTCTCAGTTTGTGAGATTATTCTGTTATTGTACAAGATGTCATTTGAGTGGAGTCTGATGCAGTGTAAGGTCAATGATCAGAAACCCACGACTGGATAACAGCTCTGAATCCGTGCTATCTGTAATTGGCAGTTAACACGGTGAGATGCGACGGTCCCGAGAGTAAATAGGTGAACACATCTTCCATATCGCTGCTAAAACACTGATGCCAAGGTTCTCCAGTGCAAACACCCACATGTACATGCACATCAGGGTAGCATCTGACAACATAAGAACATTCCTTTCCTTTAATATCGTCACTGTTGTTCATGTGGCATCAGCATGAAAATCACGTTCTCCACACGCAGACAGTTTGTAGTGAACGGAACAATATCATCACAGAGCAAAACAACACAGGGAACATTCAACAGTGAAACCTCATCAATACTCTTCATGACCTACTACTTTTCTCTTCTTTGAAACAAAAATAGTGTAACGTATTTAATAGTATTAAAAGTACTAACATGTATTGACAGTTTAAAATTCCATGTAAATGTATCTGATAAAACTGAATACAAACTTAAAAGCCTTGATCACTTGATCTTTAAGTTTTTTTTTTACATCAAATTAGATAAATAAAATAAATATATCAATTCTGCTCATGGAGGTTTTATATAGTAACCCTATCCATAAAAATATAAGTTGCAGATGACCAGCAAAATGCTAAACATATGGTCAGATATTAAATCATTGGTGTACTCCTAGAAAACATTTGAGAAGAAGAATGGAAACGCAAAAATACAAGGGTTTTGTTTTTACGAGAAAATA
>JAFBJT010089233.1:0-16864 GCA_016785325.1 Chascanopsetta lugubris
AGAACACTGTATGTAGTAAAATACTTTAGATAAGAAGGTTGGAGATACCGAGTGTCATAGACTCAATGGGTTATTTGTTTCTTTCCATTAAACAATTAGTTTTGATTTGAAAGTTTCTAGTATCTGGAACAAACACAATTGAAGTTATTTCATTCTAATTTCACATTGTCGTTAAAGTTATAACCCAGCTTACATTCAGTTTAAATAAGCAGGAAGTAATTACATTGAGAAACTGCAAGCAGAACATTTTGGGACATTTGCCTGAGAAAAATCACCTGAATAGTTATGTAAGACACTTTCTATGAGATCTTACATTTGTATCTTTCATTGTAGACCACATACCATATATTTCAAAACACTGAGTTGTCTCTACATTGCGTTTTGTTGTCACTGTTATTGTTGATTCCAACAATCTAAAGATAGATTTGGATTATGTTTAACTGACTGATATTTGTTTCTCTGGAGTACCATAATACACTATAGTTATACATCTAAATCTACAATATTGTGCCACAGCAGAATCAATACTGTCGGTTCAGCTTGTAGGATTTAGTGGCATCTAGTGGTAAATGTCAGTGTTGCAGCTAAATACCTCTCAGCTTTCCCTAAAAAGCGCAGAATATATGGAAACCAATCAAGTATATTACTCTCAATCTTGCACTCTGCACCTTTAAGTCTTTCTTTCTGACAGACAACTTCACAATACCTCACAAAGTTTATGAGAACAGGAGGAGGGAACTCTATTTCAGCACATGTGTGACTGTGTGACATGTTCATACTCACACACTGTGCCTGTGTGTGGATTCAAACTCATGACACTTGTGTTCCACTCAGTTGTGTTTCCAACCAGGCCCGTCACACTGTCACACAGCACAGTGGAAACAAACGGGCACGCGCAGGAGCGCGCGTGCAGGCACACGCCTCCCTTTTCCCGTTTGCCCAACCCCCCACTACACTTACATATCAGGCCCCGCCCCTCCCTCTTCCTCTCACACCAACATGACTACCAACCACGGCCGCTCCGCCGCACCAAGGCATCATGGGAAATGTAGTCTCCGCCGCCCAGTCCGCCCCGGGAAGGCGAGGCCTCGCCAAAATACAACTCCCATCTCGACCCTCGCACGCCGAGCCCCGCCGTCCAATCTGAATAAGTGGGAGGAGCGTGTCCGCCCACAAAAGCCACAGCTATCTCCCCCGTATCTCCCCGTTTAACCAAAATCAATTGTGCAGGAATAAAACGGAACACGCGAAAAATACAAACAGTGGTGACGGTTTGTTTTCGGTTCGCGACGCACAGCGACCAGGCGTCCGCGTGCCCTACGGCGACGGGAGCGGCGCAGGCGGCAGCGGCAGCGCTGGTGGAGACGGGCAGGCAGGAGCGGCGGAGAGGGTGTTGTCCTGATGCTTAAATGGAAGTGGGTGGGCCTCCACGGTCACACACCGCCAACTTCTCCGTGGACGCCGTCCTGACAAGCGCCAATTCGCTGGTTTATGGTGCGTCCGCCCGGTGAGAGAGACGCGCGACGGGGCTGCGAGAGGTGCCTGCCGCGGGGCCGGGGAGCGACGCCGCGTTCGCCCCGTTATTTCTGTTATTGCGCTTGATTGTGCCCCGCGCTTGGCACCGCCCTTCCTGGCTAGTGGGTGGTTTCGTCAAACGGGCAGATCCGCCACGGCCCAGCTCTGAACGTATAGGCCGTCCTCCGCCTCTGTACCCGGCCGGCCTTCCGCCGTGAACTACACCCTCTCCCTCGGTATATTAATGCGTTATGAGTGGTAGGTACCCTCCCCCTCTCCTCCCCTCACTCACTCCCTCTTTCTCTCTCTCTCTCTCTCTCTGTCACACATGAGCCTCTCTCTCTCATATTGACATTCACCCCCTCTGCCTTTGCTGATCACCTCTGTTTGTACATTATGCTCAGTTTTCCCTGGGACTTTGTACCCACCAGGAACTGTTGTTGTTGTTGTTGTTGTTGTTGTTGTTAGATCACATCACCTCTGCTCTCTCTGCCCCCACAGACTTCAAGAAGGAATCTAGCAGTGAAGGAGGGAAAGCATCTAAAAAGGGGAAAAGTTCTGGATCTCAGGTAACCAGAGAAAAGTGAAAATGAAATGTGTTTATTGCAGTTCATCACGTGTGACTTCCCCCTGGGCCAAAAATGTGCTCCCTCCCCTTCCCCAGTCAGCCAGACACCTCTGGGGGCGTTTCTCTGGTGAATTCCACTTCCTGCTTCTGTTGCAGCCCAGAGCCTCATGAATAGGCTTACATGGCTGTCACACTCCAGCCTCTGCACTTTGGAGTTGTCTCTTTGAATTAGGGCCCAAATGCATAAAACTCCACCTATGGATTTTTTTTTACAGACCTGCAGTATTGGAACATGAATTGGTTGTGTCATTTCCACTCTGGCCTTTCTGCAGGAAGTTGGGGCGAATCTTTTTTGAATTGTTGTATTAGTTTGTGTTTAAAGTGCATCTTTTGTTGCGAGACAAGCATTGCAGGCTGCAGCGCTGCGCGTAGCTAACGGAGAAAGTAGCCCGTTACCGTGCACCGTTGAGATGTATTGCATTAAAATTTGCCTGCGACCTAGTTCCTTTGAAAGGGAGGAGGGAGAGCGAAGGCGGCATTTTCTTCCAGTGTTCTGAGAAAAGAGAAATGTGGTTCTCACACGCCCACCCACTCGCTTCCTGTAATACCGCCCACTTCCACTGACAGCTCGCCCCCCCCTCCCTCTCTCTCTCTCTCTCTCTCTGCTTTTTGTGTTTCTGTTGTGCACCATGTTTCCACACCCCTCACTCTTTTACTCTTCCTCTTCATCTATTCAAATTGTTCGCTGTGGGGTGTGAATAATCATATCTGCCCCGTCCTTTCCCTTTGGCCTCTTTCCCCCTCATGTTGTACTTTCTTGTTTGTGCACATGTGCTCTCCGTGTGCATTTTCTGTTTGCCTCCAACCCTGCCTTTCTTCTTTTCTCTGGCTCGTCACTCCTGTTTAACCGTCACTCTCTCCGCCCCTTCACTCCATCCGTCCTCTGCTGTTTCGTCCCCTCCAGGATTCCTCACAGCCTTCTCCATTGGCTCTGCTAGCGGCCACCTGCAGTAAGATCGGGGGGCAGGGGGGAGTCGAGGGGGCCCAGGCAGGGGCCCAACACATCCAGCTCCAGACTGGTCAGATCCAGCTGCAGGCAGGCCAGCTCCAGGGTCAGATAGTGGTGGACGCAGCAGGGGGTCAGACCCTGGTGCCCCAGCAGCTGGAACTGGTCCCAGCTCAGTTCACAGGGAACGGCTGGCAGATCATCACAGCAGCTCCTACTATGGCCAAGGAGAACACCAATCAGCCTGTTGCAGTGACAGTGGCCACCACTTTGGCCAATGATAGCTCATCTGGTGGACGCAAGGTAATGGAGGTGGGGGACATGGTGTGTTTGTCCAGGTCCTTTTAGTTTTCCACCTGCTTCTGTCCCAGCTATGACACGTCCTCTCTCCTTTTGGTCAGGTGAAGGCAGTGCCTGGGACCAACAGTGTTGCAGCCAATCCGCAGCAGCAGCAGCAGTTCCAGATCATCCAGGTTCAGAACCTGCCCAATGCCGGAGGCGGGGTCCAATATCAAGTCATCCCTCACCTGCAGACAGCAGATGGACAGCAAATCCATATCAGCCCGGCTCAGACGACCTCCCTGGGGGCTATAACGGAGCAAGTCCAGCTCATCCAGACCCCAAGCCAAGGCCAGACCCAGGCCATCCTCCAGCCAGCCAACCAGCAGACGATCCTGACAAGTACAGCCAATCAGACGATGCCGCTGCAGATTCGCCCTGCACAGTCGTACCCGCTGCAGCTGCAGACTCTGCAGGGCTCCCAGGCTCCGGTTATGACCACAGTGCCCATAAACCTCGGTGGCATGACCCTGGCTCTGCCTGTGATCAATAACGTTGGCGGGGGCGGGGCTGTTCAGCTCATTCAATCAGCAGACGGTACGTTCTCTGTTGCCAACGGCAACCAGTTCGTGACAACAGTGTCCAGTGCAGCTCCTCCTGCAACGTTAACAGCGGCAGCAGCTGAAGGGGAGAGTGTGTCTGAAGCAGCACAAGTGGTCTCTGCCGGCGTGGAGGGCGGGTTAGCTGACACACAAGTGCACAGCAGTGAAGCAGACTCCCAAAGTCAGAACCAGGCCAACGGACTGCAGACCCAGACGGATACATCTGGTACCATACAGCAGGTGATCGTGGGTCAGGTGGGGCACCAGTTGGTGCAGCAGATCCAGCTGCAGCCCCAGGCCCAGAGTCAAGGTCAGATTCAGGGTCAGCAGCAACCTCAGCACATTCAAACCCTCCAGCTCGCCCCCGGACAAACCCTTCAGCCCATCCAAGCTTTCCAGAACCCAGCCCAGGTCCTCATTCGCACCCCTACCCTCTCCCCCTCTGGCCAGATCACCTGGCAGACGCTGCAGCTGCCAGGTGGCGTCTCCTTGCAGGGCAACCTGGGGCCACAGCAGCTGACTCTGGCCCCGGTGGCCGGTGGTACGACGATGGGAAGCGGAGGGCTGGTGTCCCTGACGGGAGCTCCGCTCACGCTAAGCGCAGCGCAGATCAACCCGGGCTCCGGGGTGCAGACGGTCAGCATCGCAGGACTGGGCACTGCCGGAGTCCAAGTACAGGGTGTTCCCCTCACCATCACCGGTCTACAGGGTGAGGACATACCAAGAGTTACTCTGTTTCCCAATCCACTTGGCTAACCTCTAGTTTTATTTAATACCAACTCTTTCTACCAACTTTTTGTCATTTTCAAATCGCCTTTCAGGTCAACCACAGGGTCAGGATGGGATCAAAGTTCAGCAGTCTCCAGTGACAGTCTCTGTCAGCAGCATGGCACCAGGCTCATCGATGAGTCCAGACCAGTTGGGCTCTGTGCAAAGTTCCTCAGACCACGAAGGACCTACCAGCAAGAGGCTGAGGCGTGTGGCCTGCTCTTGTCCAAACTGCAGGGAGGGAGAAGGAAGGTAACGACTCATTCGAAACGAGTATGCGCTGTAGGGAAGCGCGGGTGTTGGAATGTTGAAGGAACATTTGGAAACTGAATCCATTTAAAGGGCGAATTCAATAGAAGATGCTCCGCTCTCCTCCCGGCTCACCCCGGATCTTTGTGTGTTACAGGAACACAGGGGACCCCTCGAAGAAGAAACTACACGTCTGCCACATGGAGGGCTGCGGGAAGGTGTACGGCAAGACGTCCCACCTTAGAGCCCACTTGCGCTGGCACACGGGCGAGAGGCCGTTTGTTTGTAACTGGATCTTCTGTGGCAAGAGGTTCACCCGGAGCGACGAGCTGCAGAGACACCGGAGAACGCACACAGGTACACGGCAGTAGCCCGGTGATGAGGGTCACCCTGGTCTCGTCAGTACAGACCACGAAATCTAAACCCAAATAAAACACAATAACGATCGCAGGGTCGTCTTTTAGCTCACTAGATATCAAGAAATGCCAAATATGGCACATCACAACTCCCTTGGGCCCAAAGAGAACGCTGTCAAACGCTTTGTTTTGCTCGGCCAACAGTTCACCTCCATCACACCTCCCATCAGTATTGGAATATGTGTGGGTGAAAGGGTGAAGCCCTGTACTTCAGAAAATATCTACCATTGAACATTAAGTGTATCCAAGCTACACACAGATTGTGAGAGTTCACCGATACATCACTGTATGTGGCTCAAATGCATCGTCTGGTCACATCTTCCATCTAAATTCCTTTCAAATGCACAAAACAGGAACATTACGTGTTTGTAAATGTACATGGTTTCTAATCAGTGGTGTTTCCTGTCCAGGAGAGAAGCGCTTCGAGTGTCCCGAATGCTCCAAACGCTTCATGCGCAGCGACCACCTGTCCAAGCACATCAAGACCCACCAGAACAAAAAGGGCGGAGCCCAGGTGGCAATCATCACAACAGACGACATGGAAGACGACGCCCCTGAAGGCCTCACCGCCTCCCCTCAGATTGTTGCCGTGGCAGCCCTCCCCCGTGACTCTGACCCTGCGACACCCACCACCTCTAATCACTTGGAGGAAGAGGAGGAGGAAGAGGAGGAGTTTGAATGAGGGGCCGAGCGCTGTTTTCTTTACGAAAGGCTGACTTCCTGTTCCTCTCTTCACAGAACGAGGGTGGAGAATTTTTCTTCACTTCCCGCCCACAAGACTTCATTTTTAAAAAGGTTCTCTCATGCAAAATGGACACAAATGAGAGACGGAAACTGAAAACTATAAACATAACCATCTAAAAATAAAGTAACACATAGGACAAAACATTTTAGTCGAACATGGGTCAGATTAGTTTGCCTTCAGATACAATGAATCTATAATAATTCCAAGCGCGTGAGGAAAGGAGTGTAAGTAGCATCTAGATTAGCACAAGACAAAGGAGGAACTGCTGATTCTAAATCCATCCAACATCAAGAGACATTTTCTGAATCATGACAGAATCTAACTCTATGCACAAAGTTGTGTTCCTATTTCACACCCGTCGGTCAGTGCTGCGGGTCAATCATATTACAAGACTGTTGCAGAACAGTGACAGAACCGGGACAGTCTGGGGATGGTGTGTATGTGTACACATGTATGAATGAGTGTGTCTGAGTTCTCATGCTGTCCCGGAGAGGATCTACCTAATTTGAGTTTTATTCATGGTTCAGGTTTAGTCCTCAGATCAGATTCAGGTGTTGATTCTTACGAGACCAGTCATCGGATAAACTGTTATTGAATAAGAGAGGGAATAGTTCTTAAAAAAGAGAGAGAGAGAGAAAATGAGTAGAAAAAAAGCACATATTAAAGATTTATAAATAATGCATTCCTAATGAGGTGCAGTGGCCATTAGAAAAAAAAAAGGTTTCTATAGAGAAAAACAATCTAGCTTTCTACAACTTTTTTGTGTAGAGAAAGCAATACTTTTAACGACAATCCTAGTGAAAACATGTTTACATTGTCAGGGGAAGTTTTCATGCCAGTTCGTCATAAGGTCTGAGGAAACATCTGAGAGCAGAGCTGTTGTGCGTTTGTTTCGCTGCAGGTTCCACAGGACGGTGACACGGCAACAGAGCCGTGTTCACCGTCACGTGGCACATGGTTGACGCAACAACAGTTGTGACTGATGGTTGCACCGTCACCGACGTCGCTCCATCCTCTCTGTGCTTTGGTCTCGACCCACGTCTCCCACCTCTAACCTCGACATGTGACCCACGTACCACAATTGCCTTAACACAAGCTGTCGTACAGAGGGAGGGGAATGGAGAGAGAGGGACGGGAGCTCCGCAGCATCACTAGGGGCTGATGTGGAGAGCGGACCACAGCACAGAGAGGCGAGACGTGCTGCAGGTGAGCGTGGGGTCGGGCGGTTTAACTCTGTGGATATTCGAGATGTTTTCTGGTGATGTTGCTCTGTGTTAGTTCAGTGCTTCTTAAATGAAATGATACATTTATTTTATAGCATTTATTGATCGTTTGAAACAGTCCTCCCCGCTCCCCAGTATGTTAAACACACAGAATCCCACTGTGTACGGCTAATTTATTATTTATCCTTGATTTGTAATATTTGCCTTTTGCTGGACTCGTATTTGTGTGTTAATTCTGAGGTTGTGTACAGCATGTTTCAGTTTTTTGCAGTAGTGATGTTTCTCCTTCTTCTTTACTCTTTGTGCTTATTTTTTTTTTCTTATGTCCGGCCATTGCTGTTCATTTTGTCTTCTCTATGCGCCATAATGTTTTTTTTTTGTTTTGAGAAAATTAAATAACAAAAGAACGCAAAAAACGCTGATATTGTTTAAAAAGGTTGATACCAAACAGATTTAGATGTTTTTGGTAATATTTTGTGTGACAACCAACTTTTGTTTCTTTGATATTTTGTAGTGACATCTCATTTGTAAATCTTTTTCTAAAGATGTTTGTTCGTCTCCATGACATTTGATAATGGGTTTTTTGCCAGGTTAGCCTCAAAGGCTTCAGTTTATTGATATTTTTAAAACTGGTTTGTACAAACGTGTTATGTCGATGAAAAAAATCAGAAAAAACAACTTCAAGCAGAAAAAATCTTTGCCTGCATAACACTTGACAATAAAGTGATTAAAACTGTCTTAAAAGGTCTATTAGTAAATTGAACACTTTTCTATTAATCAACAGATAAAGGAGGTGTTGTGTTGTGATGTATGTTCTCCATACAAATCCATAAATCCATAATACTCCTTATTTGTTTATAACAAAAAACAAACATTTGTGTAAATAACTAGTCTGAACGACACATCATAACTCAAGTAAGTTGGCAGACAGACAATCAGCAAATATTACTGCTACACTGCAAACTCCACAGTATAGAGGAGAGGTTACAAGCTGACTCATGGCAAGGGAAGTGATGTATCCATCCATGACTGTGATGTCAGCTTTGCAGATAAACTCTGAAACTGTGGTAGGAAACGTGAGCCTCAACTGGTGGCAAGGAAAAGCAGTGAGCACTGTAGTGGTCCATGACTCACTCTAGTGGTAAAGTAGTGATATGACAGGGTGGATGGACCTGCACACTGAGGCTCCCGTGTAAATCTTGAAATGGCACTAAATTAATGTCTTTGATGTCAAGACAGATTCCTGAACACCCCAATGATCCAGTTACACCTGAGAATTAGATGCAACAAAATACATATATAATGTAGCTCCTTTAAAATGAAGTATTGCATTTACTGTGCTGTGGCTTTTCAAGAAATTATTTGCACACAAAACAATCCTGATTTCACTGATCATTATTTGACTGTGTAGAGGAGGGCAATGAGGCAACACCCTTTCTACCTTCTATCTAACATTTACCACATCAGAGAGTTCACTGGCAGGTCGCTGCCTCTCCAACTAGAAGCAGCATGTTGTAAACAGCATCACGTACACGCCTGACATCTCTTACCGCTCTGAAGCATCACAAGCACCAAAATCTTCAACTTCCCTCTACAGCCTCAGGTGTGTGTGTGTGTGTGTCAAGGTGAGAAGGGGATTTCATTAACTCTCAAGGATGTTTTGAGTTGTGACTGAAATATTTGAAACACAGAGAGTATAACTATCATCAGGTTTATGTGCACATGTCTCGAAATTGAAGCTTTTGATCAACTCTAAAACGTAAAATCAGACTCGCAAACTCCTCCGTTCGGTTGGACAGCAATATAGTGAAATCCAAAGAAAAAGCCTATATGTTTAAAAATTAAGAAAACATCCCAAATCATAATGGTTGATAATGCCATTCTTTATTAATATAGGAATAAAAGAAAACTACCACATACATAAAAGTAGCTGGTGTAAGTGGCTCCATTAGAACAGAAATGGACCTTTTACATGAAAATCAAAAGGTAGAGAGGTTCATAAGAACATGTACAACTCAAAGCTAAAAACTGGCCTTAGAACAATAGAATCTTTCCTGCATCTAATGCAGCTGTTAATCAGGTTATAGAAAACACAGTGAAAATGTATGTGCCCTGTAAAAGTGACATGACAAAAACTCATGTCTGTTTGCTGTCGAGCCTCTAGTTCGATGATCTACACCTACAGATGTGCGTTGATATGAGTTCTACAGTACTGTGCAGCAGATCCGGGTCACAGCTGGCTCTCCTGCTGGCTGCTCCTCACTCTGAACATCACTTCAGCTGCTTCTGAATACTGTGGTGGAGAAAAACAAAAAAGATGCTGCTTAAAACCTCTGAACAAGTCTAGTGGGAAAGATCATGTCAGCTACAGTTTCCAACTTATATTTGAGGGTGTTTACAGCCTTTATCGTTGTTTGGGGGGCTTCTGGGAGTGAGTTTGCATCTATTCAAAAATCAATTCCCATTATAATTCAAACTGAACAGGTGTTTAATTTAACCATTCTGGGCTACTGTCGAATATGGGATATGAAAATAAGGGGCTCCTTCTAGAGTAATGGAAACTGTGACTTGTCAATTGAGGCAGTTACACAGTCAAAAAACACTCGAATGACCTCGCATTCCATTTCACCAAACAGAAAAACAAAAGTGCAGCTTAACGTGGACATTGTGCACAATGAGAACAAGGCAATGTACCTTTTCAGATACTCGTGGACGTTGTCATGGCCGTTGTAGCGAGCCAGTCCCACCAGGATGCCGGTAGCGCAGCGGCCTTCCTTCTTACGACACAGGCTGCAGTTACACTCCCCCCGGCAGAGGGGACACGACCACGTCTGGAAGGGAAATGATCCATATTGAATGCAGATGAACAAACACGCCGTTTAACATGGAAGTTTGGTTGAAGTTCCCTCCACCTTTACGTCTTGCCCCCAGTGCCTCTGGGAATTAACACCCTGACCATCTTAACAAGGAACTAAAGGACTGAAAACGGTAAGAGACGGTGGTATTAGCCTCTTTGACGTCAGCGCTAACGGAAATGACAGGGATCTCTGAGCCTGTGTGAATGGACGAAGGCGTCCAGCACCGTTCTCATGACCCGTGGGTAATCTACAGGTTTTCTACTGTTGTGTCAAGTCCAACATCATAAACAAACATGAAAGGACTTGACTATATAAAACAGAAAAAAAAACTAAACACCATCGAGTGCGACGTTGGCTTTAGTGACTGTGTTACCATGGTGACCGTCCTCACACAATCCCCTTTTCACCTTGAATCAAGAGAAGATCCCTCACCTTACCGGCCATGTTGCATCTTGATCCACATGAAGAAATTACACTTGTGGATGGTGTCCAAAGTCGTAAAAAGATATGTTTTCCATGTCGAGAGTTGGGAGATGAAAGTAATACGCTGCGTCGTGTCGAAAAAGGGTGCAGGACTTTGAACCAACATTCGATGTTGAAGAAGACACAAGCACATCCATATGATGTGATGTGTTCCCATCAGTTTGAACCAGTGTTGGTTGCAGTGACCAGTGGATGCAGGGAGTGACACCTCTAGATCACAGAGGCCTGTGTTAAAGCTCTTTAGGACTAAGTTCATTTTGGACAAATGTCCAACATTTTTCCTTCTGAATGCTGTTTGAAAAGACAATATATCTGAGAATGCCGTTTCTGTGCATACAAGCTGTGATGAGACCCTTTGCATCAGTGAACAAACCCGACCTCAGAGGGGCCCCCGATTTCTTATTTACCAATATTGTGCATAAGAGCGTTGTCATGGTGACATCTACAGTTGAACATAACAAGTTAATTTCGCTTGCTTCATCTATCTGAGATGATGAAAAAAACAAAGTGTGTATTCAGGGTGATTCAATAATCAATATAACTGATTTCATATTTGCCACAAGACACTATTTACTATACAATCCTACACAAATAAATGCTCCCAACTAATCACTTAGCACTCACCGGATCAAGCAGCACAGTGCGAACATCCTCTCCGTAGCGGTTCTTCAAGCACGGCCCGCAGAACTGCCCTTTGGCCCCCACGCAGAACCCGCTACGACACACCGTCTTAGTGTCGAGAGTTTTCTGTCGACACTGGTGACATGAGCTGCCCTGAAGAGACAAAGAAGAAGAAAACACATTGAAAGAATAAAAAAAGCTCTAATAAAACAGCCCTGACACCTGACACAACCTGACAGAACAGCACCGACAGTGCCAGCATCACCACGGGCCTAAAGAATTGATGCGACTCACGTTGTCTTTGTCCCAGATCTTGTCTTTGCTGCGGTACGCGATGTTGTCTAGATCTTCCTCTGTGATTTCGTCCACTGACTTCACCACGAACTGGCTCCGCCTTGAACCTAAGCTCCTCCTTTTTTTCCGAACCCCTCCGACATGATCCTCGTCCACCTGCCGAGTCACGATATGGAGAAATACAGCATAAACGGACATGCAGCTGTAAAGCTAATCTATACTGTAACATCATCATCACTTTCTTCCGAGTGTATTTCACATGACTAACGTGTGCTCCGAGTCTTACCTCTACCAGTCTCCTGATGTCCACAATCCTGGGGCTCCTCTGGTTGACCGGCTCGCTCTTTTCCTCCACCCCGAAGTTCTCGGGTGGACGAGCCTTACGTGAAGGGTTCCTCCTTTCCGAGCCCAACTCGGCCTGAAATTTGCGTTTTCGTGGCGTCAGCTGCTCCGTTGCTTGCCTTTTCTTCTTTTTCTGCGGAAATAAAAGAAGGACATTTCATGGCAAATCAGTGGGAAAAGAGCAAAACATATTACTCAGGTAAGAAAACATGAGAAGCAGGATTGCTTGTGGAGAATTGGAGCTGGGACGTTAACTCACTGGAGTGGCAGTGGGCAGAGTCAGGTCAGCCATCGTGGTCAGGTCAGCAAACAGTTTTGCCAGCTGAGAAAAAAAAGACAACAGAGAATAATTGAGTTCAAGGATGTGATGAATGAGGGACTGGTTTATTATAGATACACAGATCCCACAGTTTTTCAGAATATGGTACAATGGTTAGTAACATTTCCTCACCATGGCTTTGTTCTCCTGAATGTTCTTGTCTCGTTTCATTAGACTCAGAGACAGGTCCTCTTCTTCTTCTTTCTCGTCCTCCTCTTCCTCCTGCTCCTCCTCTTTGTGCTGCTTCTGTTTCTTTCTCTGTCGTCCTCTAGCTCTCTGAGATTCTCTGACATTTTTCTCCTGTGCTTCCTGTTTGGGTGTAGACAATCGTTTCATGGGAAACCTGAAGACAAGATTAGAAAAACAAAAATCAGTCAAAACATTTTGGGAAACAGAAACTTGTGCGTGTTGCATTTACATCCTAAAGTCCAGGAACTCACCTCAGTGCCACCAGAAGACTCCTCCTCTTTGCTGGCGGGGCGTCCTCACCATCAGAGTAGAAGCCTGTGTCGACATCGCTGTCCTCGCCTGAATCCACCGTCTGGAGGAAAACGGACAGAAAAGAATTGTGACTGAAACATCAGACATTTCCATCACACGAAGATCGCAGCGGCATTTAACATTTCATCTCATACCTTGGTGTTCAGCCGTTTGTTACGAAGGCCTCTGTCCTCCTCCCCCTCCTCCTCGCTGAAACCCTCAAACTCCTCCTCGCTGTCGGACTGGCTGAACAGATGAGCCAGCTCAGCAGTGATGAACTTGGATTTAAAACGTGAAGCCTGCGAGTGGATAAATATAAAACACCCATTTCACTCAACAATGTTCCCACCTACAGCCTCATCACCGCCTGAACAATTAGACACCAGTATATTTTCTTATGACTCTTCAGTGAACATAATGTTGCTGGGTCAGAAGCTATTTGGTTTGTCCATTCTGAGCTGCTGTAAAAACACAGTGGTGCAAAATGGCGGCTTCCACAGAGGACTGACTCCTGACGTAAACATAAGGGTCAAGGCTACCTCTTGGGTAATGAATGATTTGTATATTGTGGTGATTATTCAACTTGACCATGCTCTCCCAACGCAAATCATCTCGCCAAAATCTTACAAACTAGACCTTTAATCTACATAATGCATTTACATCATGCACCGACTCGTCCAACCAATAGGGGCGTTGTTGACCTCTGACCGACTAAAAACAAGATTCCCCTGACTGGACCCACCAATGATCTTAATGCCATTACACCGATCCCGCAGTGGAGATTAGCTTTATTATCATTTCAGAGCAGAGGTGGTTAGCATCGCGTGCTAACACAAGCACCGCTGTGGAAGTGGCTCCGTGTAAACTATCCAGGCCACCAGTTCATAACAATGGTAACAGGATGAAAGGAGTTCAAAACGTGATGTCCGAGGAACCCAGGTGGGCTCGCTATAGTCCAAATAAACAACTTTTCTCAGTGTACACAAAACAACAGCGGCTTAAACAACAGCAGCGATGCCACTGCCCTCTAACAAAGACTCTTAAAGTGCACACTACAAAGGGAAACAGAGCTGAGCGCATTAATCTGTGGCTTACCTTTGTCATGTTTTGACTTGTTTTGACTTGAGGGTACAATTGACAGAAAGGCTGCTCGAGATGGTTCAACATTTAAACATGAGACCCAGCGGTTGTATGTGAATTTAAAAACTAACTGCTGAGGAGGCGCGGCTCCTCCACAAGCAGGGGTTTCGTCATTTCAATTGTTCTATTCAAAACTCTACTTCAAGCCAATGGTCGTCAACTTAAAATGTAGTTCATTATCAAAATAATAGAACTGCTGGTTATTTAAAAAAAATCATATTTAAGGCTGGAGGTGTTTCTTCGTAAATACGTACAGTTTGGGTTATGATCCACCCCCAAACTCACAATGGTGCAGTCCAAACTTTCGCGCGAAAACGGCATGTGGGTGGGCGTGGTTATCCAACAGAGCCTGAAGCTAGCCAGAGGAGAGTAGGGATCGGCGATACTGGGATTTTTGGATTCGATCCGATACCAAGTGAGTACAGGGCTAGTATCGCCGATACTGATACCGATACCGACTCCGAGGGCAATGCGTGCCCGAGTGAGCAGCAGGGAGAGAGGTGTGCTGTTTGCACAGACACACTTGGAGAGACGCTGCGCTCGCATGAACTCTGTGAGGAAATTCAAATAATTTGCTGGACGTATAGAAGAGAAGCTGCAACAACAGCACCGATCTTGTCACGCTTGTATCGATCCAATTCCGATACTCACCTTGGTATCGATACGCCCACCTCTGACTTCCTGTGTGTGTGTGTGTGTGTGGCCAACTATCATTTCTGAGGTCCTGCATAAAGTCAAGGATAAGGTTTCAACTGTTCACCGTAGCAAAATGAATCACTGTGTGAGTATGTTGTGTACGAATGTGAATGTGTGTCCTTCATTACGTTTGTAAACTTAACAAGGTCACCACTGACTTCACCTCAGACTGTACATTTAGACAAGACAAACAACATAATGATGTATGGTGAAATAAACATTATTTTTCTTTTAGTGTAACTTGTTGAATTAATGATATCTTTTTTTTTTTTTAAACAGACCAAAACAATGTTTTTTCTAGATGCAAGTTTAAATCTTTATTGTAGAGGGGTGTTTACCACCGACCATCAGAGAAGGTTTCACCAGACTTTACAGTCACTGAATGCACAAACAAAGGGATGAACAACAGTGCAAGGTTCATCATTCCATCTCAGTTCTCCAATAAAGTTAGTATGAACACAGTGCTCTTGGCCTTTGTAGTTGCTGGGATTTCCAGGACTCCAAAAGGTGAATTTCACTGGAGAACCATCAGACCACATCCAGGTGGCTTCTTTGTGCTTGTCGCTGAGTCCGATCCAGGTGTATTGCTCAGAGGGGTCAAACTCCTTGATCAGGATTTTGACAAAATCCTGTTCTCCCTTGTTGTGGATGGACACCAGGTTGCCTCCCTGTGACACACAGTTGATCTCAGCATCAGCCCAGGTCATCATTGTGGCCACGTACTTGTAGCAGCGTCCGTTGAAACTGTACCAGAACATGGGACAGTTTCCAGTCAGCAGTTGCGGCTCATCTGAAGGAGACACGGCACCGAGGGCCACAGCCAACAGGCAGAAGAACAGCATCATGGTGGAGTCTCGCTCTCTCTCTCTCTCGCATGAGTTTGGCAGAAACTTTAATTTTCCATGTACTTTGATATCTCTTCGGCCATGTACTTTGATATCTCTGTGGCCACGTACTTTGATATCTCTGTGGCCACGTACTTTGATATCTCTGTGGCCATATACTTTAATATCTCTGTGGCTGTTATAAAGGGCCCTTCCTGGTACATCCGACGCTTTGTCGTCAAGATTTACAGGAACCGCATTGATTAGACAGTCTGTGAAAAAAAAGTGAGGGCACGGGCATGAGCTGCTCTAGTGAGCGCACACATGTTTCACTTCATGATAAGCTAGAATGAATATACAATGTCTGACTTGCGTTTGACTGATCAAAGTAAAAGCCGTCGATAAAATATGAAATATAATCATGCACTGTCCTCCTCCTCCTGCTTTCACTCACTCCTGAGTCATGTTCCTTTTAAAAGAGCCCCAGAAAGGTGAAAAAAAGTAATTAAAGTAAAAAAAATAATACGACACCCGTAGTGCTAAGAACTACTGTAGAGAATGAATGGGAAACGATTAGAGAGTGAAACGGGGAAACAGTGCCCCCCCAAATCCCGTTAGAGGCCAAAAGTAGTACGACACCCGTAGTGCTCTACCGTAGAGAATGAATGGGAAACGATCAGAGGAGTTAAGGACTACAAATACCTTGTTTCGCGCGCGCCACTTCAGCAAACAGGAAAATACACCGGATGTTGTTCTCCTGCTTGGGTAGTTTTTGGCAAGTGAATCAGCTCGGTGTCGCCCTCCTGTGGACTGGAGTGCACATCGCAACGAAAACACCAGAATGAAATTGTATTTGATTTCTGACTAATCAAAATGGAAATAATGGAAATGTCACGCACCAGACTATTTTAACCATCATAAAAAATGCACACGTTGAACCTTAATTTATATTTGGGCATTTAGACCCATTTTGAACTTATATCCAGAAATAATAATTCAACATTTTATTAAATATTGTGAAACAAATTAATAATAGTGAATTCATTTCAAATATCTATACAGCATTACAATCTGTAACGTATTCCAAATACATGGATTTTTTTGTATTTAGTTTATGGGGATTTTTTACATTAGTGGGTATTTTCCCCCTCTAGCGGTTAAACCTATGGTACTGCATTGCAGTACTTTTAATTACCACGAGATGAGGGCAAATGGGAGACGGCCCACTTGGGGTACCCTAAATGTCGCTATCTCGTGGTTCGTATTAAATACTGCATGTGCAGTACCACTGAGCGAACCACCAGAGGGGGAAAATACCCACTTTTGAGCAAAGGAGGGCGACAAATGACCAAGACAGATAATAAATGGAGTTTGATATGAATAGATATGATCAATTATATTGATAGTAATATCAATCATATTCCTATTGCTATTAT